>JAMKQA010022657.1:0-37460 GCA_024699735.1 Posidonia australis
AACCAAGCTTGGTCAGTAGTACCATTAATTAATTAACTAACAAGATCCCATTCCAAGAAGCCCGAATCCAATTCTCAGGCTTGCAATAGTTTCAATCACAAGCACCAGATTATCTCAGCAAGGTAACTTTCAGTTGGTTCATCAAAATAGTCACTAACAAATTGAAGAGAATGACCAGTGTAAAATAAATAGGCTAGTAGATGCATGGATTAAGCCATGCCACTAACTAGAAAGAAAAACAATCATAAAAGATGTCCTCATATATGATCCCTAGCAGAATTATGAACAGGAGCTAGCAACTCCCTTCAGAATGAATAATATACCCGATATCAAGGCAATTTTCTTTTCTAACCTGGAAAACCCAGATCCACCATCTGTAACAACGCGAGAAGGCATAAACGGAAGCACAGTAATCAAGGCATGCATTAAATTGTCATAAATGCACAATAAATTCTCAAAAATTATGAAGTCACTATCAAGCCATGAATACATGCTACACAACTCATTTTTATCACAATCATGCCAATTTGGAGAAGAAAGAGTAAGTTGTGCATCTCTTGGATGATTCAGAGGCACCTCCACCAATGCCAATTGATCCACTTGGTTCTCCAGTGACCACGACCACCCCAGCCACCCACACAAGTTAGCATGGCCACGGGGATTAGGATCCAAAACTCACCACTTTAGCCTCAAGCCCTCCTCAACGTTGCACCCCCTCTCACCACTCTTAGTCTCTCTCTCTCTCTCTCTCACGTCGACAATGGAGAAGGAAGAAGTGGGAGGAAAAGAGGAAGAGGAAGGGGCAAGGGGGAAGGAAGACTCCAGTCTCTCATCGCCTCATTGATGTTGCACTCATAGAAGTGGAGGGAGAAGGAGGAAGAGAGTTAGTGGGGAAGAAGAAGGGAGGAGTCATGCCTGGGAAGCCTCCACTCTCCTCCTTTATATACGCACGAGTGGGGGAAAAAGTTGTGCATGCGCACAACAATGAATCAAATACATGCACTTAACCACACATCCTCAGCCACCAATTGCTGCCACAACAACCACAAAAGCACGAGACATCCATCTCTCCACACCAGTACACCCACACACAGGAGTAGGAACATAGTGCCACCACAAGAGACGAGGCACAGAACAAGTCTAACACCAAGACCAAAGCACAAATCACTGAAACAATTGAAATGGCCTCATGCCAATAACACCCATTCATAATAAAATTCATTAAACTAGATGATTACAAGGAAATGAATTTTCCAGGTATTACATCCTAATCACCTTACAAAAAAGATTTCACCTTCGAAATCACTGGTAGGTAAAAAGGTAAGGATACTTGGCTAAGATAGTATTCTTGTGCTCCCAAGTGGCCTCTTCAGCTCCAAGTTGCTATCATTGCATAAGAACAAATAAAATCACCTTGTTCCGTAACATCAGCTCCTTCTTGGTGATGATCTGGACAACATCCTCCACAAAAGACAAATCTTGCTGAAACACCTCTGGCTGAACAGGGATCACATGCGATGCATCTGTTAGAGACTTCCTCAACATGGAGATATGAAAGATGCCATGAACTAATGACAACTCAAGTGGCAAACTCATCCTATAAGCAACTGCATCAATTCTTTATGTGATTTGGTAGGGGCCCATATACCTAGGTCTCAACTTCCCATGCGTCCCAAACTTCATCAGGCCCTTGGTTGGTGAAACCTTTAGAAATGCATAATTTCCCACCAGAAATTCTAGCGGTTTCTGCTTCTGATCGGTATAGCTCTTCTATCAACTCTATGTAGTTAAGAGTTGCTTGCAGATTAGATTCACCCTGTCTGCATATAGCTGTACGATCTTTGGACGAAGGAGCTGTCGTTCTCCTCCTTCACTCTAGCATACGAGTGATCTACATGGGCCATCATACAAAGCTTCGTATGGTGCCATCCCAATACTAGAATGATAGCTATTGTTGTATATGAATTCCACCAATGGAAGATGGTCCTCCCAGTTACCTTGCAAGTTTAGGGTTGTGACATCTGGGCCTGATTATCTATTTTAATTGTAAACCATGTAATTGATTGTGATATTGTTTAAATGGTTTATTAATGGATAATCTGTTGATTTTGGATGTGTGAGCTTGTGGTTGGCTTTCTGTGCACCTATTTGTGATCTGGGACCAATGTGGAGTCCAGCTTGAGGATGCATTGTCGCCTCGGTTCGCGTGCTTGTCTTTTCTTCCTTTCTTTTCCTTCTTTTTCTCCTTTCTTTTCTTTTCCTCTCACAAGCCTGCACCATTTCCGTCTCCTTCCATCCCCTTCCCCGACCCGTGCCACCAACGACGCCAATCTGTGCCTCGCCGTCTCTTCCGATGCGATGGGCGGCCGGTGCGATGCGGGTGGGAAAGAGGATAAAGGGAGGCTACAGCGTGCGAAGAGAGGAGAGGGTGACTGGGAGAGGAGAAGAGAAAGAGGAACGACGCACAACTGAGGAGGTGGTGAGCCGCTCATGTGTTCCGTCGGCGTGAGGAGGCTTCGCCAGGGCGCAAGGAGGTTTGTCGGAGTGCGGGTGGGTCACCGGAGGGCTGAGCCAGGTACACAGCCCCTTTCCCTTCCTCTGTTCAGTGTTTCATTAACAATGGGTTAATTGCATGAAAATTGAGATAAATGCATGAACAATTGTGGAAAAATCATGAAATGAATGGGAATGTGATATATAGCATGAGAATATAGAAATCATGCGGTTAGGATTGATATTTGTGGGGGAAATGCAATTTTGGTGTTGAAGGCTACAGTAGCCTTTCTTGAGCCCCTTCCCCTTGTGATTTTCGTATGAACTGTGTGGTTGATGGAATCATGAATGGTTTGAGGAGTTTTGAAGTAGACTCAAGGGTCTATACCTCATGATTTATTGGTGATTTATGATGAGTGTTTGGGGGGTCCGATCTAGACTTTCACTTGGGTGATTTTTCACCGCTGGAAACAAGGGTGTGCCCTATCTGCGAGGAATTTAGTATGCCAAAATCTTGGCAGATTAAGCCTGATTAAGCCAGATCCCAGGTTTTGGTAGACCAAAATCCTCTGATCGACCGAAACAAGGGGTTTCGGTATACCAAAAATGTTCGGTATACCGAAAATGTTCGGTATACCGAAATAGGGAATTTCGGTATGCCAAATTGGAGATTCGGTTGGTTGTTTTGCCCTGAACCTGGAATGCATAAATGTGAATTTAAATGAAGGATAAATGGTTTTAATGATGTATTGAGTATGTGTTGATGATGTTTTCCCCATGTAATGACATGGAGGAATGTGGAACCCAAATAAATAAATTTGGGCGTGGTTTTGGATTTTGATCCCATAAATGAATGGAAAGGATGATTTTGTGTAGTTTTGGGCATGAGACTCAATTTAGGATTTTAAGCATGGTTTTCATGGCTTGAGTTGGGACCCCAATAGAGGGTCAAGTGTTGCAAGGAGATAGAGTCCTGCAACGAAAAGAATGAAATGGAAAATGGTTTTGAAAAGAATGCTTAAAGAGTTTTGAAATGGAACACTAATAATGTGGTTGCCGAGCTTGAGACGGTGTAGACTGAGCCTGGATTTTTATACCTAGTTGTTTGGGTCACCGATGGTGTAGGCTGAGCTAGGGTTTTTATACCTAGTTGTTCGGGTCACCGAGCTCGTGATTGTGTAGGCTGAGCCTAGTTGTTTGGGTCATCTATGATGTAGGCTAAGCCTGGGTCATTGGACCTAGTTGTTCGGGTCACCAATGGGGTGTCAGACAAATACGTATCCCCGTGCACATATGAAAATAAAATTGAGGCCGGTTGGCTGGGGCGGTGACATCCCACAAGGGAAATTTCACCACTACAGTGCAGGAAAGTAGGGGAAAGGATGTCTTCGCCTACTGCTTGTGCTCCTGGTTACCCCTGATCAAGGTAACAACAATAAAGAAAAGTGGAAATGAATAAAGTAAAGGAAATGTGATTTGGTTAGGATTGGACTGATGAAATAGTCCTAAAAATCCTGAAATGAAATAATGATGATGTTTTTACTAGTTGTCAGACTGTATTTATGATTTGGTTTTGAGTCCGTAAGGCATTGTGTTTTAGGCTGGATCTGGTTATAGATGTGAATTTGAAAGTGTGACTTTGGGAAGAAATCCCAAGTATTGAAAAGGATATGTTTTGGAAAATGAATTCCAAAGGTTTTAAGAGTAATTGCAAAGGTGTGATTTTGAAAGAAAAAGTGGTTTTGGAATGAGTTTCCAAGTGTTTTGAGAAAAAAAAAGAAACATGGCTTTTAAAAAGAGCATGGATTTGGGATTGAATTCTTAAATGATTTCCACTAAAAGAAAAGAGGATTTTCAAAAAAAGAAAACCAAGTTTTGAGAAATAAAAGTAAAGAGTGTTTATGGTTTTGCCGAGATTTTGTGGTTTGTATGTTTAGGGCATGTACTAGGTGACTTAGATGTCACTCACGTGTGCTTATTTGATTTTTAGGTGCAGACCACGTGCAACCAAGTTTTGGTGCAGGAGTTGGAGCTTCTAGCCGCACATTGTGATCCCGAAGGTAAGCCTTAGTTATAGCTATTTAATATTCTGTAATTAGTATAATTATGCTTGATATTGTGTTTTAGTAGCGTGCCCGGGATCGAGGTGTTACAAGGATACATGCTCTCAACATATCCTCCAACATCTGGATGGTCTTCTCTATTTGACCATCTGATTAAGGACAGAATGCTGTGTTGAAATTGAGGATCATGCCAAAAGCTTCCTGCATAATTCTCTAGAATCTAGAGGTGAACCTTGTGTCTCTGTTGGACACAATAGACATGGGAACATCGTGCAACCAGATAACCTTTGATACATACAATTCTACTAATCTATGCATTGGAAGATTTACTTGGATTGGAGAAAAATGGATAGAAGTGGTCAATCGATCCACAATCACCCACATGATGTCATTCTTTCTCTTGCTACGTGGCAAACCAGTCACGAAATTCATGGAAACGTGTTCCCACTTCCATTCTAGAATGTCCAATGGCTGCAAAGTCTCTCTAGGCCTCTAGTGCTCTGCCTTGATTAACTAGTAAGTCATGCACATCGCCATGTGGTCATCGACATTTCTTTTCATGCTAGGCCACCAAAACTTCCACTTCAGGTTTCGATACATCTTCGTACTTCTAGGATGAATGGTGTACTTGGACTAATGAGCTTCATTTAGCAATCTCTACTTGGCTACCTCATACTAGGGCATGTATAGGTGTAGATCATATCTCAACTCCCCATATGCCCTCACAGAAAAGTGAGGCTTTTCATCAACCTACAACTTCTCAAAGATAGCCTAAACAAAAGGGTCTAGATATTGATAGGCAATGATGAACTCTACCAAGTTGGGGCGAACAGAGTTGGCCACCCAAGTGCTAATTGTTTCCTAAGCTTGTCTCCTATGCCTGCAACCCACCAGATCTTTTAATATGGTCCACTCCATAACCATCAGGCTCACTATAACGTGTGTACACTGACTTAGAGCATCAACAACCACGTTGACCTTCCTAAGGTGGTAGGACCAACTAAAATTGTAGTCCTTTAGATATTCCACCCACCGACGTTGCCTTATGTTGAGATCTTTTTGAATAAATATGTGCCTCAAACTCTTATGATTAATGAAGACGTTAAACTGCTCTCCATACAGATAGTGTTGCCATAGCATTAGCGCGAACACTACGGCAGCCATCTCCAAATCATGGATAGGGCAATTCTTCTCGTGATCCTTCAACTAGTGGGAAGCATATGCCACCACATTGCCATGTTGCATCAGAATACAACCTGTGACCACACCCGCTTGGGAATTCGATGTGGGGTCGTACCAGAGGGAGGAGGCCATAGCCATGCCAGGATGGCGAAGGCGTAAGATAAGACCAAAAAATCAGAGCTGTCACCTAGACTTTTAAGGGAAAGACGAGGAAAACCACAAACAAATCACAAAAAGAATGAATGCATGAGATGCAAATGAGAAAGTCAAATGTCTACGAACTAGAGGATGGGTAAAGATTCATGTTACGCACGGGGAAGGTATTAGGCACCCCTGTACGCCCGAGAAACTCGGTCTTTCTAGTCTGATTTGCTTGCTGAAGGCTGAATGAATGCTTGTAAGCCTAGATTGTGCTCTAATCGTGCTAATATGAATGCCAATTCAAGACTAGATGGATGTGCAAGATGGTATGCAAAAATTGTGAAGAAAACCACACGAAATGACAGAATAGTGAAATAAGAAATGACAAAGAAAATCACATGAAATGACGATGTTTTTTTTTGTTGAGAGAATGGCCCGAGAAATCATACCAACCTCAAGAGAATAAAAAATGCGATTGACCTAAATCATCAAAATCATAGAAAACATCATGGAAATCAAAATGGGAAAATTGTAAAGAAGTCTACATAAAACAGGCAAATTGTGACATATGAAGAAAATCACATGAAATGACGATGTTTTTGGAAAGATTGTTCTAGAAAATCATACCGTTATCAAAAGGATCAAAAGTAGGGTCAACCCAACTCGTCGGAGTCATGGAAAATGTCATAAAAATTAAAAAAGGGAAAAAAAATCCGCAGTTGGGCCAATGTGGGCCTTTTAGTAAGTTAATGTATGCCCCTAGGCAATGAAATCCAAATCAAATCGAAAAATCCAAAAATATGGAATAAAGGGAATCAAATCAAATATCAAGTGAAGGAATCCGAAAATGGGTTGGAGAAAAATCCACGGAAAAACACATAGAATGTAGGCTTATTCAAAAAGGATAGAATGATGTACAAGTGCAAGGAAAAGCTATGTAAAATGTATGAGACATATCTAAATGTATAGAAAATGTTGAGGAATGATTTATGCAAAGATTATGCATGACTTAGTGTATAAACTAATATGCTTGTGTATGAATTGATGGCACGAGGGCGATTGGGTAATTTCACATGACTAAGTATGAGGAATATATGCATGTGCATGATGCATGGTCCAATATACGCAAAATTATATGCAAAATGTTGAAAATTTTATTTACAAGAAAAACTGAAAGAGACAAGGTCTTAAATACAAGAAAATGATGTAAACATGTTAAAGAACAAGATCAGGGACTAAAATGCAAAATTCACGAAAAAAGGGGAAGTCCTGATTAAAATGTATTCAGTGACTTCTATCCTAGTGTGTAGATGATGGATTAAATAACAATGTGGTACTATGGTGTGAGATGTGTGAAAATTGCATCTTGGTAATTTCCTAAGAGGTTAGGGTCTAAAGTGCAAAAGTCACACATAAAGTGCAAATGTGACCAAAATATGAAATCAAAGATCATTTTACAATGCAAACATGATTTTTAAGTGAAAACTATATTTAAGTGAAAATTTATGAATAAAAGAAGTGAAAAATGTCAAAAATGGGTGTAAAAACAATTAAAACCCTAAATGATGAATTTGAAATTAGTTTAAGGGTCTGAATGCAAATTTCCTATACTCAATGACTGTATGCTATGAATCCAGGGGCTCACATGCAAAATTTTAGGACTTAAATGTGATGAAGATTAGACTTTTACGATGATCAGTGTGATTAAGAAGTCTTTCAGGGTCTGAATGCAAAATTCACAATGAATGTTTATTTTAAAAAAAACTCTAAGGGCACAGTGCAAAACTTTAGGACTTAATTGCAAATAAAACATGATTGCAGGGGTTTAAATGTGAGAAAACATGTATTAATGTAATAATTATAAAAAAAATTAAAACATATAGGGGGCCATATGCATTTTTTACAGCAACAATAAAAGAAATAAAAGTTATTTAAAACTACAGGGGCTTAAACACAAAAAATAGGACCTAAAAAAAATTGATTTAAGGACCTAAGAATAAAAACCTAAAACTACTAAGCCTAAGCTAACAAAAACTACTCTTCGAAGTTCACCGGCAGATCGTCGGTGTCCTCACTTCGACGCGAACTTCAGCGACGGCCTAGCAGCGGTGCAGTGGTGGGAGGGCTCTGACGATGGTCTAGGAAGTTGAGGAGGATGACGACGGGGCTCTCGGGAGTGTTAGACAGGGCTGGGGTGGCCTGAGGCTCTCCCCCCATCTCTGGCTCCGGCGAGGAGTTGATCGACGCTGAGGAAGACGACGGCGAGGGAGCTGGTGGCGATGTTGCGGCTGGAGCTACGCGACGAGGACCGGAGAAGCTCCGGGGGACCATAGGGAGGCTCTCGGAGGTGTCGACAAAGGCAGGAGTTGCCTGGGGTGTTCCTCCCACCTCTAGCGCCGGCAGCAAAAGTTGCAACGGCGAGGGCTTCGCTCCGGTGGCTGTGGAGGAGGTGTGGTAGGATGAGGAGGTTCGTGGTGGTGCAGCGGATCTTCTTGAGGTGGTCGTGAGTGGTGGGAGCGTCCGGAAGGCGTAGGGAGCTTCGACGGCGATGGTCGGCAGTTGCAGGGGCAGCAGCAAGGGCTCCGGCTGTTGGAGGCCAACTGGACTCCTCCTGAGCGATGGAAGCTCAGGGAGGAGGAGGAGGAAGAGGGAGGCTAGGCCCATGGAGCATCACCTGGACCCAGGAGACCACTGGCCTCATCAGAGGTGGTGAACCCACCACCGGAGATGGAGACGACGACGAACAGGGGCGGCCCACTCCGGCAAATCACGATTCAGAGGAGAACAGAGAGATCTAAGGGCTTACAGGGGCATGTTTCAAAGCTAAAAAGGGGGGAGGAATTACCTAGGGTGGCGTTGTTTCTCCCAGCAGGGTCAATCGACGGCAGTGCTCTCCAGTGGATGGTCGGGCGGTGGTGGATGCAAGGGGATTCTGTGTTACAAGAGGCTTGGAGCGGGGGTGTTCTGAAGAAGGTGGAGGTCATTGGGTTCTCTAGGGAGTTTCGAAAGGCTCTGCTGGGTGTGGAAGTGGTGTCTAGAATGGTCAGCGGTTAGTTTTTATAAACACCGACGGAGGCCTCCAAAGCCGTCGATCTTTCTCCCCAATGGCTGAGGACTGCCTAATGCTCGCGTGAGCTAGTAGGAGCTGTTGGGGATCGTCGGAGATCACGGGGAGGAGAAGATATGGTCCGGAGTTCTCGAGATTGCTACCGAAAACTCGGGGGTCGTCGAGAGGGTCGCTAGAGAGGGTCGTCGTATTTATTTTTGACTTTGCCTAAGTTTTTGATTGAAGGATAAAATGGATGCATTTGGGCTGAATTAGGCCTGTGTTTTGGGCCTTTAGATTTTGGATTTTTTTGTTTTAGGTTATAGGGTATTGGTTTTTGTTTTAGGTTTTTTATTATTTGTTTTGGTGATTTCAATTAAGTTTTTTGATTTTGTGATTTTAAATTTAGGTTTTAATTTTTATTATTTTAAGTTTAATTAATTGATTTTAAATTAAGGTTTTTGGATTTTATTACTTAGGGTTTTTCTGAATTTAAATGGATTAAAGTTTCATGTTTGAGTTTTAATTTAGATTTAATTAGTTTTTTACTTGATTTAATTAGGGGTTTAATTTAACTTTTGGTTTAATTGGTTTTTATTAGGGTTTTGACTTAGATTTTGATTTCATTGGCTTTTTGCTAGATTTTTGGTTGGATTAGGGTTTCTTTTTAATTAGATTTAATTTTTACTAGATTTTATTGGGTTTTACTTGATTAGGGTTTTAATTAGGGGTTTTGCTTGATTTTGATTTTAATTAAGGTTTTCACTTAATTAACTTGGGTTTTAAATGCTTTAAAAGGATTTTATTTGATTTTGATTTTAATTAGGGTTTTCACTTAATTAAATTTGGATTTTAAGTGGCTTAAGTGGATTTTATTTGATTAATTTGGATTTTCAATATTTAAGTGGATTTTATATGGTTTAGTTTTGGATTTAAAGTTTTTACTTAATTAATTTAGGTTTTCTAATGATTTAAGTGAGTTTTGTTTGGTTTTGATTTTTAATTATGGGTTTTGCTTAGATTAGGTCAAAGTGGGCTTGTGTGGGCCTGAATGGGCTTGTGTAGGCTTGAGTGGGTTTGTGGGTTCAGGTTGAGCTAGGCTTTACAGTTTAGGTTTGAGAGTTAGGGACTTGGTGGTCGCAACCAGAGCTTCTTTCCAGAGGAGCCTGCTTCCAAGTGATGGCAAAATTGGGGTGTCTACACAACCCAAGCTAACACTACTAGCATCACTATAAACCGTGAAGCCACCACTTCTAGATGGCAAAGTCAACACAAGAGTAGAAACCAAATGAGCCTTCAACTCATTGAAGTTTACTTTTCAATCTTGGTCCTAGACAAATGGAACTTCCTTCCTGGTCAAAGCTGTCAAAGATGCCACGATGGAAGAAAATCTTAGATGAATCTCCTGTAATAACCTATCAAGCCCAAGAACTTCCTGATCTTTGACACTATCTTGGGCCTCATCTAACTGCTCACTGCCTCCACTCTAATGCCTTCTCCAGAAATAAGATGACCGAGCAACATGACTTCGTACAGTTAGAATTCACACATGGAAAACTTGACATATAATCGATATTGTCTCAAAATGTCTAGCATTGCTCTCAAGTGCAATGCATGAGTATCCACATCTAAAGAATAGACTAATACATCATTCATAAATACCACCACAAACTGGTCCAAAAAAGGGCTGAATATCTTATTCATCAAATCCATGAATGCAGCAGGTGTGTTGGTTTGGTTGAAAGGCATAACCATGAACTCATAGTGGCTTTATTGCGTCCGAAAAGTAGTCTTCTATTGAGTCTTATATTATCAACTAATGATACTGCGACCTTAGATCAATCTTTGAAAACATCAAAGCAAATTGTAGTTGATTGAACATGTCATCAACGTAAGACTAGGGATACTTATTCTTCACCGTGATCTAGTTTAGCATCCAGTAATTTATATACAGTCAAAGTGACAATCCTTCTTACAGACGAACAAGACAGGTGCACCCTATGGAAATACACTAGGATTGATGAAATCCTTGTCCAGCAACTAGGTCTTGAGCGCTCTCAACTTCGCTAGTGCCATATGGTAAAGAAGCTTTGAAATAGCACCAGATCCTAGAATTAGATCGATTAAGAACTCTACTTGTGAGATGACATGCTAGACAAATCGTTAGGAAACACATCGGGATATTCACACACTACAGAAATATTGCGAACACCCAACTCAGGAGGACTGAAGGTAACTACACTAGCCCACACAACCCCTAACCAATGACTTGTAAGCCTTCATTACTAAAATAATGAGGTTAGGCTCACCCTGGCATGCATCTTGCTCAAAGAAGGAACCATCTCCAATAGACTCAAAATACACTCTTCTTTGGGCATAGTTGATTAAAGCGAACTAATGAGCCAGTCAATTTATGCCAAGTATCACATCGTACTCTTGCATGTCCATGATAATAAGATTGGTATCAAACTCTTTGCCATTCAGCTCCAAGTCGATAGACAACAAATATCTCCAAGCCAAATTGTCTTCCCTCAGCGATGTCACTACGTTGAGATGAAAGGCTAACATAGCTGGTCTATCTTCCATCTCTATCGCAAATGAATTAGAGACATAGGAGAAAGAACTCCTTGAGTCAAATAGTACTTTGGCCATTCAACCTTCCACAAGAAAAGAACTTAATGTCCAAACATAAATCAACAAAATAACATCCTCAAGTTAAATAACCGTCTAGAATATAGAGGAAGTTACAAATAGATACATGGAGGGTTATAAAACACCAAACTACACATCCTTACCCATTACCACGTCTCTAGAAGGTCCAACATCAAGAGCTGTATTGGTGAAATCTCGTCCCCTCATCGGCTACTACAATGTGCTTCCTGCCTTTTTGGGAGTATCTGGATAGAATCTTTGGATGTGCCTCAGTCTTCCACAATTGTAACACATCGTTTGATCTAGAGCCTACCGCGAACGAGGACAATTTGCAGTGAGATGGCCCACTTGGCCACATTGGAAATACTGATTCCCTCTTGGAGCACCAAAACTTGCCTGACTAAAGTCAGTGCCACTGCTACGAGCAAAACTTTGTCGACCACTAAAAGTGTTACCAGACTTCTCTGTCCTCCTCTCCCTAGGGCTATCTGTATCACTAGAACTTGGTGTGTCGGAGAAAGAGGACCGAGAAGCGAAGGATGTTTTATTCTTCCCTATGAGACGACCCTCCATGAACTTCTTATACTTGTCTTCAAAATGAAAAGTCATCCCAACTATGTCTATCATGGTTTGACACTAGCAGCCCATCACCTTCAATCTCAGCCTTAGCTGTAGGCCCTCTACGAATCTCTGTGCCCATCATTTCTTAGAATCAAAGGCCTAAGAGACATGTTCTAGATGGACAAAAGTAGCTTCATACTCTAGCACTGACATGTTGTCCTACTACAAATTCCAAAACTCTCGGTCAAATCTTTCCCTCACATGGTTGAGAAAGTACTTTTTGTAAAATGGCACCTCAAAGTCCATCCATTTGATATTAATAGTAACCGAGTTTGAGAACTTCAGCTGCCTCACTAACTTTCAGCACTGATCTACCTCAACTTCCAGTAGATTGGTGGTTAGATGCACCTAATGCTCCTCTGAGCATGCCATATTATCCAGTATCTTCACTACCCTCTCTAAGCATGCCTCACTCTCCTCGATCCCATTCTTGCCTCTGAACGTTGATGCACAGAGTTTACTCAGCTGGTGCAGCCATGGATTTACTGACGATTCACTAGAACCACCTCTTCCGAACGTGTGAGAAATTCCATACATGTCAAGAAGTAACTCGATGCACTTGGCTTTCCATTTGCTTTCCTCATGAGGTTCGGATTCCTCTGCAAGGGCTTTACTCTTGTTGTGGCCAAGATGAGGCATTCTGTAGAAGGAGAGGGACAAGGTACTTGTTCAAGAAGTCAGAAAGAAACAAATAGAAATCAAGGTAAAATTGACAAGTGCAGACACAACTATGCCATGCAAATCTACGGAGTCACTAGACTGAACACACTAGGTTAGTGCAACCTAGTGAACTTGGACTTTGATACCAATTCTGTAACGACTCGTGTCACTATCCCCAAGATCCACTAGTCCAAAAAAAGTAAACATAAATAAATGCTCATTTTGTGGAAAATTAAAGGCTAATTAAGATATCTAGACTACTAGGAACTTGTAGTGGACGGCTAGGTGACTCCAAGTATGTGCACTAGCGACACTAACCACTACTAATCTGGACCTAAAACTGAAAACGACAAAGAAAATATGTGTGAGTGACCAAAAAATCACCCAACACACACCCTATGAAAAAACCTTGAAAAAATGGAATTAGAACCTTTCTTTTTCAAATCATTTTATTATCCTTTAAAAATATCATTTTCACCAAGGCCACCAATACTTTTAAACTCGGTCCTACTGGCCAAAACCACAAACAAAGGCTACACTGGCCAAAACCACACTGAGTTGTGTTGTTCGGTGCCAAGCAACCGACTCTGTCCACAAGTAGCCACCGAAGTGCACTACATTTCCACGGACCTGCCACCCTACGAAGAACGAATCTATCTCGAAGTCCTTCCACCAGAAGGGCCCTCAAAGTGCTGACCTTAGTTGGGAAAGCTATTCTGTTACTCAAGACGACACCAGAAATGGGGCACATGCACTACCGGTACTGGCCAACAAACAAGGCACACCCTCTTGGTATCTTCACCTCAGTACCAAGGAAAATGGAAGCGCCATACCTCCACACCCAGATGGTATCGAGCCTCAATGCCTAGTGACAACTGGAGTATTATACCTCCAGGTTTAGACAACATATCAACTTGTGGACCTCAGCCTTGGCCTAGTGAATGATAATCTAGGAGTATCTTATCTCTGAGATCTGACAAATACTTGCCTGTAGCCTATTGGTTTTCGACCTCAACCTAGGTAACATGCTTGACCACCTAAGAAGGTCGTCACATTTTCTGTTTCAGGCAACACGACCATTCGGTATCTTAGTCTACCACAAAAATCTCGAAAACTATTTTCCAAAACAAGGCCATATTTCCTTTGAAATCATTTTCAAAATCGTTTCTATATCACCAAAATATCCATAAAACCAACACATCATTTTATCATAATTAATTCATAAAAATCCAATTTAAAATCTACAATTAATGGGTTTAGAGGTCTGATTCTACAAATCGAACTAGGTTCGGTCAATCAAATCTAGGCTTGGTCCTGTATGCCCAATGGAATCGGTCGATCAAGTTAGTGCTTGGGCCACCCACCAAGACCCAAATTGGCAAGTCAACCAGATTCGGTGTGCCGATTTTTGGGTTCAAGGGACATTCAAGAACCTTTTTGGTATACTGAATAAAATCGACATGTCGAATCAGGCGATTCCAGAATTCTAAAATGGCCTTAACCCAAAAAGTTGCTTGGAATGGGAGCCTCAAGTGGTTCCACCACACACAACCATAAAATCTACAAAATACAAGAAACGAAGGCATGGAAACACACTACAATTCGACACAAAAATCACCACGATCCATTGACTATAACTCAAGATATTAAAATTCAAAGTAAGAAGGCATAAATGGAGCATAGTAACCATGGCATGCAATAAATTGTCATAAATGCACAATAAATACTCAAAAGTTATGAAATCACTACCAAGCCATGTATACATGCTACACTACTCATTTGTATCACATTCATGCCAATTTGGAGATGAAAAAGTAGGGTATGTACCTATTGGATGATTTAGAGGCGCCTCGACCAACGTCGGTCAAGCCACTTGGTTCTCCAACGACCACGACCACTTTGACCACCCACATGAGCTAGCATGGCCACGGGGATGAGGATTTGAAACTCACCACTTCAACCTTGAGCCCTTCTTAGTAATGTAAATGTTTTACTTAACTGTAAGTACACGACATACTATGTAGTATGTATGCAACTACGGGTCGATCCCATAGAGACTCATGACTTTTAAAACTTTGACCGTGAAATGTGAATTAGAAAAGTAAGAGAGTTGATGATGAATTATATTTAAAAGTAAATAAGAAAAAGGAATCACAAAGAGACTATCAATAGTAAAAAGCACATCTAGAGTTTCTATTCATTAGATCATAGTGGATCATGCAAATATCTAATTCATCTCATCTTTTGCAATAAGTTCTAATTATCAAGGATTATTATTAAACAAGAACAATGCACGAAGATGTAACACCTACTATACAATATCATGATTTAACATGTCAACAGCAAGAATAAATCATAAAGAAACATGATTCTATGATGATCTATCAAGGTGCATGTTAGCATAATATATCAAAATAAAAACATATATGAAACGTTTTTTATTTCTAAACAACAATCATTAAATATAGATTATGAGAATACATGATTAACAATGATCTATCAAAATATAATTGTAAAAGTAGATAATAAGAAAGTGTCAATAATCATGAAATATAGAAGATGAAATGAGATTAAATATTACAATCATATCATAGATCAAACTTCAAGAACCCTAAATGTAAAGAGTGATTTAGCTTGGCATAATAACGAAAAACATCGAAATAAGAGATGAAGGTGGAGAAGTGTAAAGCATAATTGAGAAGAAAAATAAATTTATATTAATAAAATCCGAGACTACATTAGATGAACTTGAATATCTCCCAAAACAAAAGAGAAACAGTGTAAACCTAAAGGTGGAAGATGATCCTATAAATCTATACAAGGGGTCCTTTTATAAACTTGCAAGAACTTGCTTATATTAGAGACAAATCCGAATACAAAATTTTAATTTTAATTTCAAATACAAGATATTTTTTACTAAAGATTGTGAAGCTGAATACTTGGTCAAAATTATTCTTCATGGGCGCCTAGGAGGCATCGATTGCGCAATTGGGTGCTTGGGAGGCATCCATGTCAGCCGAGATAAGCTCTGACTTGGTCAATTTGTTAGGTCATATTCTTCTAGGTATTTACGCATGTAGAAAATGTGCATTTGATCTCTTGACGTAACATTAGAATTTTCCATTGAAGAAAAATATCTTCTTTTCTTGCACATTTATTTTTTTCCCCTCTTTTTGTCTAAATTCTTTCTAGGTCACCAAGTTTGTGTAAAATTTACACAAAACACCATGAATAATATTATTTATATACAAAAATAAATAAATATGGGAATAAAATATGTATACATTATGTGTTAATCACTTAGCGCTGCACTCCTCTCTCACCACTCTAAGTCTCTTTCTGTCTCTCTCTCTCTCATTGACTTTTTCCGGCAATGGAGAAGGAAGAAGTGGGAGGAGAAGAGAAAGAGGAAGGGGCAAGGGGCAACTGGGGAAGGAAGACTCTAGGCTCTCACCACCTCACCGATGTCGTGCCAATGGAAGTGGAGGGAGAAGGAGGAAGAGAGTTGACAGCGAAGAAGAACGGAGGTGTTATGCCTGGAAGCCTCCACTCTCCTCCTTTATATATGTATGAGTGGGGGAAAAAGTTGTGCATGCGTATAACAACAAATCAAACACATGCACTCAACCACACGTCCCTAGCCACCAACTGCTCCCGCACCAACCACAAAAGCATGAGGCATCTGCTTCTCCACACTAGCACTCCTACACATAGGAACACAAACACAATGCCATCACAAGAGATGAGACACAGAACAAGCCAAATATCGAGGCCAAAGCACAAACTACTAAATCAACTAAAATGGGCCTCGCAATAGTAACACCGATCCATAATAAAATATATTAAACTAGACGATTACAAGGAAATGAATTTTTTAGGTGTTACAATAGTAGACAAAAATACATAACATAAAGGGAAATTGCACCAGTCCACTTGTTTTTTGGCTTTCTTTTGGGTAGTGCCTTGTGTTGTGTGGAGTTTTATGTGGTATTTTGTGATATTCTCGAGATAGTTTCGAAATAATTTTCATAAATAGTTTCTAAAAGAACTTGGAAAAGAAATACAGTAGTTTTGTAATGATTTTGAAAAAAATGGTTTTCTAAGGTTTTGAGGGATCGAGAGGCTGAAGCTTTTGGTCGACAGACTAGGAACGACTAGTACCCCTAGATGGCAAAGAGTTAGTTGCCTAGGATGAGATCCATATGATTTTCTATGGTTTTTTGAGGAACTAAAAAGGGTCATGGGATCGTACTGGTGGACCAATGACGACTGATATCTCTAAAGGATCAGGTATGACTCCAAGGTTGAGGTTTCAAGTTGATTATAGACAGGGCTCAAGGTTAAAATCCCTAGGGTGTTCTGGGTATAGAGCATGGAGTTAGAGCCCTTGAGACTTGGGACGTTGATAAGGTTCAAGGTTAGAGTCCCTAAGGTGACCCAAGCGTAGTGTCGATAGGGTTCAAGGTTAGAGTCCCTAGGATGGCTTGGGCACCAAAGACGTCAAGAAGGCGTACTATGTGTTTGTCCTAGTGTGGACTTTTTAGGGTTCTTAATGTATGAACTTGGAATAGAAGGCTCCTACACAAGGCGACCCTACCACGACAGTGTAGTGTACTTCGACAGTTGCTTGTAAACTAATCGATCGCTTGTGGCCTGAGTGATGCGATTGGTTTTGTACTATGTGTGTGAGTTGCAGTTCTGATTTCTCAAGCATTGATTCAAGTTTTCAGACTTTGATCTAGAGAAGACCATAGTTTTCAAGATGTTGATTTGTATTGGTTTTTGACTTGGTTTGGCATAGAGTAGCTATCCCAATAGTGTAGAAAGAAATATCAAAGATACCTGTGTTGTGGAAGAAAAAAGAGAAAATAGTTTTGAAAGACATGATTTCAAAAGAATTTTTTACTTGTTTGTAATAGAGTTTTACAGGTCTTGATCCCTTTGCAGGTTTTAGACTTAGTGTGTAACGCCCCAAATCCGGGCACGCTACCCAAACCATAGTATCACAAGCAAAATTACACTAATTACAGTAAAATTAAATAACTGCAACTAAGGCTCACCTTCAGGATCTCAATGTGCGACTAGAAGCTCCGACTCCTGCACCAGAACACGACTGCACCAAACTACACCTGAAAACCAAACAAGTACGTGTGAGTGACATCTAAGTCACCCAGTACGCGTCCCAAACACATAAACACAATTCTTTGCAAAACTATTAAAAATCACCTTTTTAACTTTCAAAGGGTGGTTTTCTTTTGGAAATCCTCTTTTCTTTTTATTTGAAACCACTTGGGAATTTAATCCCAAATTCATACTATTTTCAAAAGCCATGTTTCTTTTCTTTTCTCAAAACATTTGGGACTTATTCCAAAACCACATTCTCTTTTAGAAACACACCTTTGCATTTTCTTTTAAAACCTTTGGAATTCATTTTCCAATACATGCCCTTTTCCAATACTTGGGATTTCTTCCCAAGGTCACACTTTCTAATTCACATTTCTAACCAGATCCAGCCTAAAACACAATGCCTCTCGGGCTCAAAACAAAATCATAAATACTGGCTAGTAACTGATTAAAACATCATCATTATTTCATTTCAGGATTTTAGGATCAATCATAAGTCCAATCCTGGTCAAACCACATTTCTTTTTCATTTTTCAAATCACACTCTTTCTTATTCATGTCCACTTTTTTCTTTATTGATGTTACCTTGATCAGGGGTAACCAGGCACACAAGTAGTAGGCGAGGGCATCATTTCCCCTACCTCCCTACACTGCCGCGGTAAAATTCCCCATGTGGGATGCCACTGCCACTGCCCCGGCCAACCGGGCTCAATTTCCTTTTTCATATGTGCACAGGGATATGTCTTTGTTTGATGCCCCATCGGTCACCTGAACAACTAGGTACAACGACCCAGGCTCAGCCTACACCGTTAGTGACCCAAACAACTAGGTTCAATAACCTAGGCTCAGCCTACACCGTCACGAGCTCAGTGACCCGAACAACTAGGTATCACGACTCAGGCTCAGCCTACACCTTCTCAAGCTCGACAACCACAGTCGTGTCTGGCAACTCGTTTCATTGGAGCATCATACATTTACCACGTTGTCGACACCAACCTCGTGGTTTCTTAACACATTGTTAGTGTTCCATTTTCAAAACTCTATAAGCTTTTCTTTTAAAAACCATTTCCATTTCATTATTTGCATTGCACGAATCTATTTCCAAGCAACACCTGACCATCCACTGGGGTCCCAACTTAATTCATGAAAAACCATGTGCTTTAAAATCACAATTGGGTCTCATGCCCAAAAACCACACAAAATCAACCTTTTTGTTCACTTATAGGGTCTAAAACCCAAAACCATGCCCAAATCTATTTATTTGGGTTCCACATTCCTCCATGTCATTACATGGGGAAAACATCATTTACATATGCTTAACATACCTTTTAAAACCATTTATCCTTCACTTAAATTCATATTTATGCATATCAGGGTCAGGGCAAAAATGGCAGACCGAAACCAGGTTCGGTATACCGAAATTCCCTGGTTTGGTATACCAAACATTTTCGGTATACCGAAAATCCCTGATTCAGTCAACTGGATGATTTCGGTCTACCGAAACCAAGCATCCTGGCTTAATCTGCTAGGATTTCGGCATATTGAATTCTATTTGGCATACCAAAATACCTGCAACCAGGGCACTCCCCTGTTTCAAGTGGCGAAAATCGCCCAATGTGGGAGCCTCGATCAGACCTCCCAAACACACACCAAGATTTTCCAATAAATCATGGGGCATAGACTCTTGAGTCTACTTCAAAACCCCGCAATCCATTCCTCAATCCATCAACTATGTGATTCATACGAAAATCATAAAGGGAAAGAGCGCAGTTGAACCTACTGTGGCTTACATCCCAAATCACATTCAATCCCACATTATTCTTCATCTTAACCGCATGATATCTATGTTCTCATGCATTCCAATTCATTCTCATCAATTTCCTATTTTTCTACAATTTTACATGCATTTTTCTCGATTTTTTCATGCATTGGCGTAATCACTAGAAAACATGCAAACGAGGTAGGGACAGGGCCGCATACCTCTAATGGTGCCTCGGTGATCCTTCCCGTACTCCGGCAAGCCTCCCCGCGCCCTGGCGAAGCCTCTCTCGCTGTCAGACCACACAGACAGCCACCACCTCCTCCTGGGTTGCACGCCGCTCCTCCTCTTCTCCTCTTTCGGTCGCCCTCTCCTTTCCTCGCTTGCCATAGCCTCCCTTTATCCTCTTCTCCACCCGCGTCGCGTCGGCCATCCATCGCGTCGAAAGAGATGACAAGGCATGGGTTGGCGTCGTTGGTGGCATGGGTCAAGGAAGGGAAAGAAGGAGGTGGGGATGGTGCGGGCTCGTGAGAGAGAGGGGGAGAAAAGAAGAAGGAAAAGAAGGAAAGAAAAAGTAGAAAAGACAGGCACGCAAACTAAGATGACTGTGCATCCTCAAATTGAACTCTAGATTGGTCCCAAATTACAAGTAGGTGCACAGAAAGCCATCCACAAGATCACACATCCAGGAAATAACAGATTATCCATTAATAAACCATTATACAATATTGCAATTAATTACATGGTTTACGAGTAAAAATGGATAATCAGGCTCAGATGTCACATAGTGCTACAGAGAGAGACAATCATGTGACTTTGGGAGTTGAGTGTCAGCAGCTTCAATTTTGGTTTGTTGTTTTTAGTAGCTAGTAGACGTATACTGGATGTCTATTAAATATCACTTATGTGTGTTTTTGGAGATTTTCTTGTATATGAAGATATTGGAGATATAGTTTAATTTAGTGCGTATAATTAGAGTCACATAATCACACATTACAGATTTTAGGTAGAGTTGGTTTTGTCGAGTTTGGTTTCGGTTTATTTATTTATTTATTTAAATTTCTTGCATTTTATTGAATTATTTATTTAATAATAGCCTTAGGTATGATAAGTTTAATTTAAGATGACTGAGATCGTTACAAACTTTATTTGTTCTACTAAGGTCACCGTATCTCAAAAGCAAATAATCTAACTTCTTATCATCCTTATTCCTTACAAGGTAGTGCAAATTCCATATCAGATTATAGAGAGATTCACACCCTAAACTATGTGCACCTCCAAATAGACGAATTCTCAACAAACATTTAGTTTGATCATTCTATTTGTTGTCTGCTTGGGATAACTACCAGAGCATCTTCACTATTGTGACTTGACCTACTATTGACTTCTGCAATTATGTCTATTGTGGTTGTCTACAAGGACTTGCACTTGTGCTATTGTAGCCATCGTCTTTAAAGTTTTCTCTAGTGAAATGAGTTCCATGCTTAGAATGGTTGCAAGGCTCCTATCTTTGGTTTTAAATATTTGTCGATGGCAATCTCCTGCATGCACGTATGTGTAACTACTATTGAGATGAGAAAATTGCTTCCAATGAAATGAGAAAAACATATGTTAATATACACAAAAAGCAAACTCCTTGTGAAAGTTGTAGGTAGTGAAATTTAATGAACTACATATTAGATTATAATTATTCAACAAAAATTCCATCTGCATAATTATATCTTATTGACAGAATTTCCGTCGATATATTTTAAAAACAAATTTCAATTGTTACCAACGGAAAGGATTTTTATCGACAGATATTTCAAAAATTCCGTCGCTAAATTAGAATATCGATGTCCATTATAACTACAGAATATTACCGACGAAATATCTGTCGGTATTTAAATTTATCGACGGAATATGTATTTTATCGGCAGATATTCCATCGGTAAATCCGTCAGTAACTTACAGTTTTGTTGTAGTGTTCACCGATGACCTCCTTCCTACATCATGCCAAAGTATCAGATAGCATGTTCTTTAAGCTGATATTACGTAGTATGTATTCATAGCGTATACCTGTATTATACTTCATTCTTCTAGAGGGTTCTGGTGTCTTCCATCTGTAATGCCAGCTCATCATCATCCTTGTATAATTGTGGGTGTAGAACACTGTTGACGTGCATCTGAATATACCAGTGATATTGCTGGGTGCCTGAGCTATTTCCTTCTTCTTCCTTTTACATGGTATTAGTCGCTTGAACCGAACTTGGGTTCTTCCCTCATGGCTTCTGTTGTGTCCACTGCAATGTCTCGGCCCATAGAAACCTCACCTTCCCCCAGCACCACCAACATTGTTCCCATCCAGTTTAACATCACCCACCACTTCCCACAACCCACGATGCGAAACACAAATCTCTGCTAGTCGACTCAGTTTCACAATATTCTGGCTCTTCATGAATTCCTTCATGTCATCAATCCATCCTTCTCTCCACCACCTACCACCTTGGTTGATGCCCCAAATCCTTCTTTCTCCACCTGGCTCAAAACAGATCAGCTTGTCCTTAGTTGGATCCATGCCACCATCTCACCTGGTGCCCAGTCAATCCTTCTTCCATCTATGACCTCCCTTGATGCCTTGTCACTCCTAGAATGACGCGTTGCTCCCATATCCAAATCCCACCTAAAAACATTAAGAGACCAATTACGCAACCTAAAGAAGAAATCAGATCAGACCATTGATGAATACGTCCTTAATGCTAAAAATATCTCAGATGCCATGGCCTCTGCTGGACAATTCCTTCCTAAATCTAAACTAATCAATTTTATGATGAATGGGCTTGGGATGTGGTAGACACAGTGGTGGTTGCTCTTGGGGTAGGGGGTGTGGTCGAGGAGGTTGCTATTTCAATTACAACCCATCTTATCAATTCTAGAACTCTACGCCACTCCTACCCACTCCTTCCTCCATCAACACCACTGTCCCCTGCTAAATCTGTGACAAATGGGGTGACACTGCCCGAACCTACTAGGAGAGGCATAATCATGCATATATGGCGCAACCTTCAATTGATGCCGTGTCCACTCTCAGCCTTGTAGATATCCCATTTTTGCATTTCCCAGAGTTTACTTAAGATAGGAACCCTTGAGGCGCCCCAGATTACATGGTTAAGGAGCTCTAACCCTTTTTCCAAATTTTCCCATGGAATTTTTTAAGTTTTCTAGGTTTTATTTCATTTCTGTGGAATAACATAAAAGACAGGAGGGGTAAACTGAAAAAGACCAAGATGTTGTCATCGTGACAAGCGGCGAGTCTAGACGCTAGTATAAGAGGCGACATAATTGTCGCCACTCTAACAAATGACTAGATATCATGGTACCAACATGACAGGCGACACATATTCTAGACTAGTCTCTCTAAGTAATTTGTCATCCCAGGCCTTAATATAATATATGGGATATTTATAAATATTACCATGATTTTTTCCATAATTATTATAATTTCTATTATTTTCCAACATTTCAATAATATGTGCTTATCATATAAATCATTATAAATGCTAAATAATTCTAGAAAATTATTGAAATTTGGATGACTTGACAATTAAGATCACTTATCTTTATTTTTACCAAAAATGAGACTTTATGATAAGTTATCAAATTTTAATGTTATAGCTTATATTTAATTCATGATAATGCTAAAAAATAAAGATAAAATCCAAAGTACCCAAATGATTGCCAATCTATTTTAAATCAAATACATCATTGATTTTTAAATCAAATACATCATAGATTTTGATTGAGTTTTCTCATAATTATTAAAGATTTGATTTTCAAATTCAATTTACTTAACAATTTAAGTGGATTTTGAATTTGGAAATTCATTTAAAATATCTTCAATTATGAGTATGATTTTTCAGAATTGATTTGGTCAATATTGGATAATAGATTCATAATGGATATTTTACTATCTTAATTTTTTTAAAAATGCATTTTTGGTATCTCAGTGCCACATATACTGGCGACTGGCTTACGTGGTAGATATCATTGCCTTTTGGACGCTGATTCACTACATAAAGCCAATATTGGAATCTCCTAACTGGTCGCCACTGGCTTACGTGGTAGATATCATTGCCTTTTGGACGCTGATTCACTACATAAAGCCAATATTGGAATCTCCTAACTGGTCGCCACTCCAAGCGGCGACTGGATGATTCTGTCACCTAGTCAACCAATGACGAGTTCAGATCTCGATTTTTTGCCTTTCTTAAAGCTATTCATCCTGTCTCTTGATCTATATTTCGTCTTTGACAAATCCCCATCCCCCAAACTCTATCAATGGACACCTTAAGTCTTCAATCCATAGGGGCGGCAAATCAAAATCTGAAGGAGCAATCTTTATGCCCTAGAAAGGAGAGAAAGAGAGAATTTAGAAAGAGAGAGAGAGCAATAACCCCCTCCTCCATGTCTTTTCTCCCTAGAAGCTCCTATCATAGAGATCCAGCCCCTTTCTACAGCCATAGCTCGTCTCCAGAGCATCGTAAACCGGCCTCCACTTCCTCCAACCCCCACGTCAAGGCACCAAGGGTGAAGGGAGTATTTCTTCCAATTTATTTCATTATTTTCATATAAAAATTGCATCCATATAATTGCCCATGCCATATGCATGCAGGGATAACCCCTGGTTAGTATTTAGTTGTATGTTTATGTTTTTCTTTTGTTATCTTTTTGTTATTTTTTTACTACAATTAGTTTAATCCATTTTCTCTTTTTTTTTTCTTATTTGTTTTGAAGGAAAGGATACTACATTGCACAAGGACATCGTTGGGCCGTATCCTGTCGATGACCTAGTGAACCGAGAACCCACACAACCACAACTCCGGCAATCTCACTAAGGTACCTTGTCAACCGACAAAAGTGAATAGGCAAGTGGCGATCACAAAGAGTTATCAAGTGAGTGGATGCCACGACAACTCAACAATACCCCCAAAAAACCCATCAACAGAAAGCTGGTGATCACGATGGGACCGATTTGAGCCAACCCTCTGTGCATTGTAAGTATTTCTTTGCTTTGTTCATATTTATTTTCTTTTATTTCTAGATATTAGGTGTAGTTTTAGGTCTAGGCAATCGTGCTCTTAGCATTTCACAATGACCAAACCTCTTATCGAGTTTTTTCTTAGAAAATAGTAGTCCTGTAGTTCTCGTCGCCTATTTCTGAGGTGCCTTATCTCACCGCTACTTTACAAGGCGACATATATAGGCGTCGTTCTTAAAGGCGATTGAGATTGCAATCTGTTTTCCTGCAAGCCTTTGTTTTCTTACTATTTTTGTTGTCTTTTTCCGATTTGTAGTAGTGATATCTATAAATAAAATTAACTAATATCCTGTGCACTGCTATTTTAGTTTTTTTAACGGATTTTAGGTTTGTTTTCTGTCCACCAATAGGGTGGAAACTACTTGTTTTACAATAAAGTTAGCGGTTCCTTAAGAAAAATTTCTTTCAAGTTAAGAACAATCGAATTGGGTGAATCGGGCCAGAAGCCACTCCCAACATCACTTAACCATGCTTTCAGAATGCTGGAAGAATGTGAAGGCTCACCACCTGATCATCTAGTAATATACATGGAGGAGTACGAAGACGAGCACATAATGCCCGAGTTGATGGACATCAAGTGCGTGCAAACAAAGACAGATCCAGAACCATTAACCAAAGAAGAGGGGGTCCCTAAGACATTTGACGAACCTTGGGAAGTATGCTCGTCTACGATGACTATGTCAACCTGGACGACAACGCATGGGATAGCTAGCAGGTCCGAGAAATGCTAACTGAAGGCATCATAGCCTCCACTAACCAAGGATCGCCTCTAGTGAAGAATCAAGCAGAAGGCCTAGATGGCGTGGCACCAGTCTACGATGAGTGTGATGATGAAGACTTGTACGACATGGAGGCCGCTATCAACCCACTCTGCCAACATCCCTAGGGAGACCACGCAAGAGTTAGTCCTCTGCCCAAGCCACTGGATCTTACCAAAGGAGTGGAGCCCACCATGTAGTGGCATCAGCAAATGCATCGGCCTGGAAGACGTAAAAGGAGACCTCAGTGGAAACTTAGCGTAGGCTCCACCAAGACACTTAGCCACCAAGGGCATGCAAGAGCAACCGAGCCAAGACAAGTCCAACTGTGACCTTGACAAGGCAAAAACTGGGTGCAAACCGAAAGAAAAATGCCAAAATGCACCCACAACATAACCCATGTGTTCAATGCTAGGGGCAGGCTCCTACAGCTATACCACAAGTATACGCCTCCATCTAAGGAGGGAAATAAGAGACTTGACCAAGCTCGACTACGTGCAATAAAACATTAATAGCAATAAACAATAAAGATGATTGATGAATGTAAGTCACACACCTGACCACCTTATGACGTTAGGCAAAGATGTCAAAACATTATTTGAGGTTTTTCTTAAGCAGAGGATGTAAACCTAGGGAAGATCCACCCCATGGGTAGGATGACCTTAGATCTCTTCAGATCCATGGAAGTTACACGTACTCTAAAAGTGCATCCTTCAATCAATGTGTTAGAAGCCTAAAAGAGGACTCATGACCTAGTACCAACTAAGGAAGAAACTTATCTCCTGCATAGAAAGGAAGTTGAGCGACTAGGGTGACCCAACCCGTGTCTTATCCACACATACACTTGCATGGGGATATGAGAGTAAAGTAGGCTCAGAGCTTAGGCATATCATAAAAGTTGCCTACCTTGTACAGCATGGCCACCTAGCATAAGTCCGAGAAGGCAGTGATGGAGGAGCACACCTAAACCAAACAACTTAGAAAAGTACCTAAAAGAGGGTAATGCACGAAAAATAGGGTACGTCATCATAGCATAAGTTTGAGAAGGAAGTGATGGGTGAGTACTCAAAACAGGATGAGACAACTGACGAATAAGTAAAAGTGTCGTCATAGCATAAGTTCGAGAAGGCAGTGACAGGCGGGGATCTATAGAAAAATAACTAGAAAGGGGAACCCCAGAAGAAAAGGAGAAAAATAAGAAAAAGAAAAAAAAGCAAAAAACCATTGGATTAGCTATAGGTGCATTAGGGCCAACCACCGATGAATGACACAAAGGCTATAGCCAATGCCGAGAGTTTGCTGAACCTTGAGTCTCCCCCAACTCTTTCACCCATAGGCAAGGGGCAAGAAAACCTTAAAAGTTCAGGGATTGAGTAAATAATGGAGATAATGATCAACTAAAGCCCCTAGGATGTCCCAAGTCCTCAAAAGGATACGACATGATGAAAGGGACAACTCTCTCATCCTAGATAATACAAGGCAGTAATACTAAATGCATAAGAGGGAGGGTTGTGACTACACTCATCATCATCATTAATTAATTAAAAAAATCTAAAAATTCCAAAAAAAGGAAAAAAACAGAAAATAAAAGAAAATCATAAAATCAAAAATAAAAAAAAAATAGAAAACCAAGAAAAGCCAAAAAAAATAGTCCCATCCTCCTTACCTACAAATGAAAACCTAGTAAGGAAACTGGAATCGGTCTAGTTAGTGATGCAACCATCGATTCACCAAGCTTTGGAGTTAGACGTCCTATTCAAATGTGCTTTCATGGCTTGGGTGCGTTTTTCCCCACAAAGACATTGCCTCGTAATGATCTTTAGAGCATCCACGGATGACTTACCATCGACGTCCACTAGGCTCCGACTTTCCACCCCCAGCTGAGGCCAAGACTAATTCCCTTCACCTAATTTCAAGTATAGGCGAGAAAAGGATAGCACTACAATACTTTTTCTAGGCAACTTAGCCAACCCTTTTGAGGTAGGGAAAGGTACGCCCCTTTGATTACTAACAAGTTTTATTAAGTGTGTAGGTATTACCCCACTATGTATTAGTACATCAAGCCCCATCGTGGTGGTATATGAAGTCCCACCGAGAACGGACTCCCACCTTTGGAGTCCTAGTTGTGTATATAGACAGACTATTCTAACTAAGTGGCAAACCCTAGTTTGGCAAAGGAAGGATTCACTCCCTCACCCAGTTTTTTATTCGTACAACTCCTTTACTTATCAAGTCGAGTTGTAGGACGTCGGTCCTTTCCTGAGTATTGGTCATACTTGAAGACGAAAAACACTTGACCACAACAAATTGCATCATGCATCTTGCATATGTCTATATGGCTAGGGCCCACCTATATCCACTAGCCTAACCGGCCATATGGACCATTCATTGCATATTGAATGTTGACCATGCATTCGCATTATTGTTTGCTTGAATCATGCATCCATGCATTTAGGAACCATGCATTGGACGTGGAGCTCTAATGGAGTAATGTTCTTCAAGAGTGTTAGAAATCCTTAGAACTTGTGATCTTCCTAAAGCCCGATCAAGTCCAACCTATCCAATTTTTTATTCCAATCCAAGCAAGCTCTCAAAGAAGAAGCCACAACAAAATTTCCTTTTTATTTACCTTAGTTCTACCCCGTTGAAGTTTCACTCTACATGGTTGACATGGTTTCGACACCAGCTACGACACATAGCCTCGACTTGACTCCTCCATGACCGAGTCTTCAATATGGTGGCATCTTTAGTTTATTTTTTGTGTTTGACCAGAAATTGGGTAATTTTCCAACGGTCATCTTAGTTTTTGCCCCATTGAAGTGTCACTTTACATAGTTGATAGGTCTCGACACCGACTGCGACACATAGTGTCGGCTTGTCCCCTCCATGCTAGAGCCTTGATTATGATGGCATCCTTTAGTTTAATTGAACCACTCGATCGTGCGACCATGTCCCAAAATTGAGTATGTTCATCTTCTCACCTTTTACCTGTGCGACCATGTCCCGAAACCAATAGGTGTAGACCTTTTTTTGGAAACTATGGTGGATCATTTGAGAGAGAGTTCTTTATTTCAGGAAATGTTCAATAGGGATATCTTTCTTACGTTGGAGCTAATCACGTTCCAAGATCAACTCCAAGGATACGCAATTGTAAATATCCCATTTTCGCATTTCCTAGAGTTTACTTAGGATAGGAATCCTTGTTGTGCCCTAGATCATATGGCTTAACCCTTTTTCGAGATTTTTTTCATGGAATTTCTGAAGTTTTCTTGGTTTTATTGCATCTCCATGGAATAATATAAAATACATGGGGTAAACTGAAAAAGACCAAGATGTTGCCATCGTAATAGGTGACGAGTCTAGACGCCAGTATAATAGGCAACATAATTGTCGCCACTCTGACGGGCGACTAGATATCATGGCGCCAACATGACAGGCAACACATATCCTAGACTACTCTCTCTAAGTAATCTATCATCCTGGGCCTTAATATAATATATGGGATATTTATAAATATTACCATGATTTTTCCCATAATTATTATAATTTCTATAATTTTCCAACATTTAAATAATATGTGCTTATCATATAAATCATTATAAATGCTAAATAATTCCAGAATATTATTGAAATTTGGATGACTTGATAATTAAGATCACTTATGTTTATTTTTACCAGAAATGAGACTTTATGATAAGTTATCACATTTTAATGTTGTAGTTTATATTTAATTCATGATAATGCTAAAAAATAAAGATAAAATCCAAAGTATCCAAATGATTACCAATCTATTTTAATTCAAATACATCATTGATTTTTAATTGAGTTTTCTCATAATTATTAAAGATTTGATTTTCAAATCCAATTTACTTAATATTTAAAGTGGATTTTGAATTTGGAAATTAATTTAAAATATCTTCAATTACGAGTATGATTTTTCATAATTGATTTGGTCAATATTAGATAATAGATTCGTAATGGATATTTTATGATCTTAATTTTTCGAAAAATGCATTTTTTGTATCTCAACGCCTCATGTACTAGCGACTAGCTTACATGGCAGATTTCATTGACTTTTGGGTGCTGATTCACAATGTAAAGCCAAAATTAGAATCTCCTAGTTGGTCGCCACTCCAAGCGGCGACTGGATGATTTTGTTGCTTATTCAACCGATGACGAGTTCAGATTTCGATTTTCTGCCTTTGTTAGAGTAATTCATCCTGGCCATTGATCTATATCTCGTCTTTAACGAGATCTCCAACTCCCAAGCTCTATAAATGGACCCCCTAAGACTTCAACCCAAAGGGGAGGCACATCAAAATCATAAGGAGTCATCTTTATGCCCTATAAAGGAGAGAACGAGAGAACTTAGAAAGAGAGAGAGAGCCATAGCCCCCTCCTCCATGTCTTTTCCCCCTAGGAGCTCCGATCCCAGAGATCCAACCCCTTTCTACAGCCATAGCTCGTCTTCGTAGCTCCGTAAACTAGCCTCCACTTTCTCCAACTCCCACATCAAGGCACCAAGGGTCAAGGGAGTATTTCTTCTAATTTATTTCATTATTTTCATATAAAAATTGCATCTATATAATTGCCCATGGCATATGCATGCACGGATAACCCCCTGGTTGGTATTTAGTTGCATGTTTATGTTGTTCTTTTGTTATCCTTTTGTTATTTGTTTACTACACCTAGTCTAATCCATTTTCTCTTTTTTTTTTCATATTTGTTTTGAAGGGAAGGGTACTACATCACAAGAGTACGTCGTTGGGTAGCATCCTGCTGTCGATTTAGTCAATCGAGTACCCACACAACCACAACTCCTGCAATCTCCTTAAGGTACCTTGTCAACCGACGAAAGCGAATCAGCAAGTGGCGATCACAAGGAGTTAGCAAAGTGAGTAGACAACACGACAACTCTACAATACCCCCAAGCTACCCATCCACAAGCCTAACCTATCCTTCTGAAACTTCATGGTGCATCGACTCTAGAGCATCGCAGCACATGGCCAATTCATCCAAGCATTTGACTACTTCACAACCTTATTTAGGTACTCGGTCCATTCTAGTTGGTAATGGGTCTCTCTTGCCAATTATTCATATGGGATGCTCTTCCATTCCCTCTCTTCATGGATCTCTTCCTCTGCATAATGTGCTTCTTGTTCTAGATCTTTAGAGAAATCTTCTCTCAATTCAATAGTTTTCTCGCGATAATAACTGTGTTTTTCTCATGGATCATCTTGGTTTCACTGTGAAGGAAAAATTCACTAGCTAGACTCTTCTCCTTGGCCATAGTCACGATGGCCTTTATTACATTTCATCACCTTCTCCTTCCTGTGCTCTGTTTGTAGCTGTTGGCAGTCACACCTCTACATCCATCTAGCACAGTCGCATGGGCCACTGCTCTTCCATTGTGCTATGGGTCCTCTTCAATCGGTATAATCTTCCCACTACATCTACTTTGTCAGCTCCTTGTTCCATTTGTCCCCTTGGAAAAGCTCAATGGCTCCTATTTCAACAACGTGATCATCATTGTACCTCCCCTCTTCAGCTTCTCTATGTTGATGTATGGGGACTTGCTCGGGTGCCTTCCATCTCTGGCTATCACTATATTCTTACTATAGTCGATGACTTCTCTCACTATATGTGGATTCTCCCTTTGTATTACAAATCTGATGCATTCCAAATGCTTTCCAATTTTATAAAATTAATTGAAAACCAGTTGCATTGTGTTGTTCAAACCATCCAATTTGATGGCGGAGGTGAGTTTGTCAATCATGATCTTCAGTCCTTCACTCAGCACCATGCCATTCTTCATAGATTCACATGCCCCTACACCTCTGCTCAAAATGGTGTAGTTGAATGGAAACACCGTCATCTGGTTGAGATGGGATAGTGTCTTCTCTTTCAAGTCAGCCTTTAGTCCAAGTTATGGCTATCTGCTTTTGAGATGGCAACGCATCTCATCAATCACCTACCTTCTCCAATGCTACACAATAGTACTCCTTATGAACTCCTCTGTCATACATCACCTGATTATAGTGCACTCCATGTCTTCAGATGTGCATGCTACCCATTACTCTTAGGATCAGCTCACACCAAACTTCATCCCAAGTCCACCCTATGCATTTTTCTTGGCTTTTCCCTTGTTCACAAAGGATACAAATGCTTTGATCCCGTTGCTGGTAAAATCGACATCTCCCACCATGTAACATTTGATGAAAATCTCTTTCCTAGCAAGACAAGCAACATTTCATCTCCCACTATTGTATCTACTCCTCCTTTCACTATTCCAGCACCCAGCCACGTTTTAACTACCAACGAAATTATTAATTCTGTCCCCACTCCCTTTTTCTTATTGTCACCAACCTCTCCCTCACCCTCTGTCCCGTTAACTTCACCATCTAAGTCTCATCCATCATCACCTACCTCTAGCTCCTCTCCCACCAGTTCACCTCGTCGCAAGTTTCGCTCGATGGCAAGTATCCGTTGGCAAACATCTCCTCACCCATTTCCACAAGCTCTTGCTGCTTCCACTTCCAACATCAGTCTCCACGAGCCCTCCTTTTATATTGAGGCAAAACAACATGGACATTGGTAGACTACCATGGAAGAAGAATTCGAGGCTCTTTAGCGAAATCACACCTTGTCACTCATGCCACCTTCCAATCAACAAAATGTGATTGGCTGTCGATGGGTATTTAGGGTTAAGCGCACCTCTACTGGATCTATTGAACATTACAAAGCCAGGCTTATGGCAAAAAGGTTATCATCAGCAGCCTGGTGTTGATTTCAATTAAACATACAGCCTTGTTCTTAAACATACTACTATCCATCTCATTTTGTCTCCGGTTGTTTCTCTCAAATGGCCTCTTGAGGAACTCGATGTCCACAACACTTTCTTGCATGGTAATCTCGACGAAGAGGTCTTTATGCAGTAGCCACCCAGGATTTAAGGATCCTTTATGAACAATGCATGTTTGCAAGCTTCACAAAGCATTATATGGTCATCGGCAAGCCCCACATGCCTGGTTTCATAAGCTTCAATCCTTCCTCCTGTCATCTAGGTTCTTCACTAGCCATTCAGACAATTCCTTGTTTATTTGTACTCTTGTGGACACACCTTACTCATTCTAGTCTACGTCGATGACTTGGGCATCACTGGTTCTAGTCCCACCGATATACAGTAGTTCATCGACGACCTATGCTCTACATTTTCTTACTGATGGTTGGGACCTCTTGGTTTGTTTCCTGGGCATTGAAATTCGGTGCATAGATGATTCTCTTCTCCTCAGTCAAGCAAGATACGCCACAAATCTCCTAAAAAAGTTCAACATGGACCTCTGTAGTCCCTATCCAACAACCATGGTATCCAATTCCTCTTCTGCCAAATTTGCTGCTTCTCCTAAGCTGGAGTCACCCACCATTTTTTGAAGCATTGTTGGAGGTCTTCTTTATCTCACCCTCTCTTAACCTAACATAGCCTTCTCCGTGCACTCTCTCTCCCAACATCTTTAGGATCCTACCACTACGGATCTCAAGTAAGCCAAGTGTGTTCTCCGCTATATCAAAGGCACTCTCCACAATAGCATTTGCTTCAGGCATCCTCTATCCTCCTCATTACAGTTACATGCCTTCACTGATGTTGATTCAGCTGGAGATCTAACCGATCGTTGATTCGTTTCCGGCAGCTATATCTTCCTCAGCGGCAATCCAGTGTCATGGCTGGCCAAGAAACAAACCAGTCTCCCGATTGAGCATTTAATCTGAATATCGAGCAATCGCCAATACAGTCTCTGAACTAAGATGGCTCTGCTACCTTCTTTGTGAGTTAGCCATACCACTTCGCTGACCATCAGAGATCCTCTGCGACAACCTTTCTGTAATTCAGCTCAACCACAATCTTGTCTTCCACGTTCGCACCCGCCACATAGACATTGACTATCATTTCGTCTGAGAGCTTATCAACAAGGGATCCATCAAGCTCACCTACCTTCCTTCCTTTGAGCAGATTGCTGATGGGTTTACAAAGGCGCTCTCTACTGATCCACATAAGTGGTTCACTTGCAAGCTTTGCCTTCACTAGTGTACATCACGCGTGAGGGGGCATATTACGTAGTATGTATTCATAGAGTATACCTATATTATACCTCATTCCTCTAGAGGATTCTAGCGTCATCCATCTGAAATGCCAGTTCATCCTCATCCATGTATAACTGTGGGTGTAGAGCACTGTTGACATGCATCTGACTATACCAGTGATATCGTTGGGTGTCGGAGCTGTTTCCTTCTTCCTCAATCTTCTTCTTCCTTTTACAAATGGAAACTCAACGATAATTAACAACATGGCATCAAAGTATCAGATTGACCATATAGCTTGCTACCAATTACGCGTCTGAACTCCTTAAGAGAGTAGCAGGCAAAAATACAAAAACATAAAGGAAAATTGCACCAGTCAACTTGGATAGGCCCTACTACAAGATTTTTTTTAGGACAACTTATTAGATATTTATGCATAATTTAGTTGTTGAAGGCATGCACAAAATTTGTATTGTTCTTATAGTTTCTTCAAGTGTGTGGTTGAGTTCTTCCATAGCCCCAATCAAACGCTGATACTCTAACAAGATAACCTATTCCATAATCCTCCCTACTCTAAATGCAACCTTTCTTTCTAATGCCTGATGAAATAAAGCATGAATCAGCTGGTACAATACATTACCAAATAAATAGCAAGATGAAGGATTAATATGATGGTGGTGTATCAATCAAGATCTAAAAAGTTACAGCAAAAGACAAAATGATCATAATAGTTACCACTGGATAGTGAAAGAAATCCACAATCATTACTCATGACTTGTTACAATTATACATGAATACGGAATGGGTTTATAAAAACTTTTCTAGTTTAATCCTGTATTAAAGAGAACCTAACTGTTACGATATTAAGAGAAGAATAAGACAAGGACAAGAAGTGAGATGTTGTTGGAAAAACATTACGTAGGCCTCTACAATTACTGATATATATACTATTAGGAAAACAGATATAACAAACCCAATAGATACAAGCCAATGAAGACCAAACATGTGTCACCAGACATAACAAACCTAACAAACTTCTAACTACTTAAACATCCTCAATTACACCTTAACATCCCCCCTCAAAATAATGGGGATGTATGCACATGAAGTTTGTCTCGGAATTTATGAAAAAAGAGCTTTGATAATGGCTTTGTGAACCCATTAGCCACCTTGTCTTTTGTTGGTAAGAACGACACCTGCAAATCCTTCTTCAAAACCTTCTCTCAAACATAATGAAAATCTACTTCAACATGTTTCATCTGGGAATGAAACACAGGATTTGCATTGAGGTAAATAGCGCCAACATTGTCACAGAAGAGCTGTGGAGCAGTAGGGAAGAATAGACCCAACTCAGAAGATAGAGATTGAACCCAAGTAATCTCTGCAACACCATTTGCTACAACCTGAAACTCAGCTTCAGTGGATGATCGAGCCACCGTAGATTGCTTCTTGGAGGACCATGAGATGGGAGCTGAGCCAAAATAAATCACATACCCTATTGTAGATCATTGATCATCAAGTGAAGAGGCCCAATCAGCATCAATAACCACTTTGAGTTGTGTATTAGACTTCTTGGAGAGACACAAGCCAAATTGAATTGTACCTTTAAGATAATGTAATACTCTCTTTAAAGCTAACCAATGATCATTGGATGGATCATGCATTATCTACATAGTTTCCCAACAATGAAACTTATGTTAGGCCTTGTGAGAGATAGATAGTGAAGATTACCTACTAACTGTTGAAATAGAGTAGGATCCTTGAATGGGTCTGAAAGATTTCTGAGTAAGGTTTGAGAGGTCGCCATTGGTGTTGTGACAAGCTTAAGTCCATCCAACTTTGCTTTTACTAACAAATCAAGAATATATTTGTGTTGGGTTAGCTGTAAACAAGAGCTAGTTTGGAGAAGCTGTATGCCTAAAAAATAACGAGGAAAACCCATATCTGTAAATGGGAATTCAGTAGCCAGACCATGAAGCAAAGTAGACATAGCGGTAGATTGATTGCTAATAATCAAGATATCATCCACATAAACTAAAAAATATATGCAAATGCAGCCAAAAAATATATGCAAATGCATTGCCTTCTGTAAATAAACAAGGATGTATCTGTTTTGGAAGTAACAAACCCATAATCTTGCAGAAAAGCATTGAGCTTCATATACCAAGCTCGTGGAGACTGCTTTAACCCATACAAAGACTTTTAAAGCTTACACACATGATCCAGATACTGATTGAGAAATCCAGGTGGCTATGTCATGAATACATCCTCGAGAAGGTCTCCATGCAAAAATGCATTATGAACATCAAGTTGCCTTATATGCCATCCCTTTGCATTAGTCAAAGATAAAAACAACCGTATAGTAGTGGCTTTAATCATAGTGCTAATTGTCTCAAAAAAATCAATCCCTTCTCTTTGATTATAGTTGTTAGCCACCAACCTAGCTTTGTATATATCCAAGGACCCATCAGCCTTCTTCTTAATTTTATAAACTCACTTACATCCAATCACATTCATATTAGATATCCAAGGAACTAAAGAGCATGTGTTAGTATTCATAAGTGCATTGAATTCAACTACCATAGCATCTGTCCAACACTTGTGTTTAGCAGTAGTAGAATAGCAGGTCGGCTCCTGATGTTGATAATCCACTAGCAAAGCTTGAGGAATAGAAGCTACAACAAGGAAATGTGAAGGAATAGAAGAAACAAGAACAAAAATAGAATCAGGTGGTCATTCAGTGCTAACATAAAGGTTAGAAAAAGAGCCACCTAAGTTTTGAGAAGAAGACAAGGATTACAGAGAAGAAGAAGAACAAGAAGACATCGAAGGTAATTGGATAGGCTTATTTTACTTAGGAACAGAAGTTAATGAAGGTGTAAATATTGTCTTATCCAAAAAATTACAAGTCAGAGGAGGCAACTGAATAGAATTAGATACCAAAGAAGATGGTTCACTGGCATTAGAGACAGAACAAGGAAAAGAGTTCTCATCAAATATAACATGCCTAGCAACCAAAACATTTTTAGTACTAGGATTATAGCACTATTATGCATGATTAGAAAGACTATATCTAAGGAAAATATGAGGAGAAGACCTAAACTGAAGTTTATGAGAGTTATATGGCCTTAATAATGGAAAACATTTGCTACCAAAGACTCTTAAAAAATTGTAATCAGGTACTCTATGGAATAGTTTTTGAAAAGGAGAATGAAAATTAAGAAAAGGAGAAGGAAGGAGATTAATGAGATAAGTTGCAATTTGGAAATCATACACCCAATAATCCATTGAAAGTCCACTATGAGCCAAGAGTGCTAAAGCTACCTCCATGAGATGTCGATTCTTTCTCTCTGCACACCCATTCTGTTTTGGGGTATAAGGGTCACTGATTCTATGATGAATACCAAGCTCCTTGAATTTTTGATGTAATCATCTATACTCACTGTGACCGAGCGCCCGACCCGGAGGGAAAGGGGCGGGGATCACAGCCATGTCGATGACGGCGAAGGCGCAAGGTAAAAGAAAAGCAAAGGGAGTCGCCACCTAGTCTTTTAAGGGAAAGACGAGGAAAACCACAAAAGGATGAATGCATGGGATGCAAATGGGAAGGCCAAATGTCTGCTAACCAGCGGATGGGTAAGGATTCCTATTACGCACGAGGAAGGTGTTAGGCACCCTCGTACGCCCGAGAAACTCGGTCTTTCTAGTCTAAATGCTTGCTAAAGGTTTGATGAATATTTGCTAAACTGGGATCATGCTCTAATCATGCTAATGTGTATGGATGTGACAAGACTAAATGAATGTGCAA
>JAMKQA010022658.1:0-29487 GCA_024699735.1 Posidonia australis
TTTGGATTTTTAAGTGATTTAATTTGAATTAAGCTTAAATTAGGGTTCTTGTCTTATTTAATGGATTTTAATTCCTTTTCACTTAATTAGGGTTTTGAATTTGATTAATTAGGCTTTTTATTGAATTTTAAGCTGATTTAATTGGATTTTAAATGGATTAGGGTTTTTTTATTAGATTTTAAATGGATTTGATCAGATTTTATTTAATTAGGGTTTTTATTAGGGTTTTATGGGATTTTGGGTAAATTTTAATTGGATTAAGTGGGCTTAGGTTGATTTTTTGGATTTCAGGTTTAATTGGATCAGGTGGGCTAGTGTGGACCTAATTGGGCTTGTGTGGGCTAGGGTTTTGGTGGTTGCAACCAGAGCATCATCCGGAGGAGGCTACTGCCAAGTGACTTCAAAATCGTGGTGTCTACAGGTGCCGAGACTCAACGTATAGTATCGTGACAGTAGAGCTAATACTAGACCTAGCGGGTATGTGCATGATACTCCTGCGTAGCTGCATGATACACTGTACGACCTGGGTACCTAGACTTGTAGGTGTCGGCTAAGCCTAGGGGTGAGGAACCTCTGTTTGTTCTAGACACAGAGATTTAGACCGATACTTGGTCATCGAGAGGAAACGTACCATGTGGTATGGTCTTGAGAGGGGACGACTTTCCCAAGGAGAGATAGCGTGGTGAGGGTCCTAAAGAGAGGCAAGACGCTGATACAGGCAAACTCCTCCATAGGGTGATTTGTCTAAGCCAATACAGACACCATTGGTCGTGCTTCGATTGACTACTTGTGGGTCAATTGCTTGGCAAGGGATAACAGACACATACTAGAGGCCGTGAGTCGGGATGGATTGGTTGCGGTTGACTGTGATAGTGTAGTAGGTTCTGGGACATTATCTCCGACAACTGCTTATGGCCAATTAGTGAGAATTTGTGGTTTTCGTCATAAGTGGCATTGTTTTGTTTCCGCCTGTGAGTAGCATTGAGCTGTTTGAGTCCATGAATGACATTGAGTCGAGCCCGAGAGGGGAATTGAGTTGTTGGTGTCTATAGACACTCCGATTTTGAAGTCACTTGACAGCAAGCTCCTCCAGTTGATGCTCTGGTTGCGACCACCAAAACCTTGGCCCACTTAAACCCACACAAGCCCACACTAGCCCACTCTATCCCAATTAAGAATCAAAATCAAACAAAATTAATTTGAAACACTTAAAATCCAAATTCATTAAATAAAAACCTAATTAAAAGCAAAATTAAATAAAATCCACTTAAACCCACTTAAAAGCCAATTAATCAAGTGAAAACCCTAATTAAAGTCAAAATCCACTTAAACCATTTAAAATCCAAATTAAAACCCTAATCAAGTAGCAATTAGTAAAATCCATTAAAAATTGAAGCTAATTAAAAAGAAACCCTAATCCAAAATCAAGCAAAATCATTAAAGTAAAAACCACAATAAAACCAAAATTTAAACTAAATCCCCAATTAAATCAAGTAAAAAATAATAAATAAATCCAAATTAAAACTCAAACATAAAACTTTAATCCATTTAAATTTAGAAAAACTCCCAAATAATAAAACCCTAATTTAAAATCCTAAAAATAAAATAAAACAAAAACTTAAAATAATTAAAACCCTAAATCAAAACCTAAATAAAATACTTAACTAAATCAATGAAAATCATCTAAATCAAAACCTAAATAAAATACTTAATTAAATCAAGTGAAAATCATTTTAAATTCTTTAATTAAATCAAGTGAAAACCATTTTAAATTCTTTAATTAAATCAAGTGAAAACTAATGAAATCTAAATTTAATTTAATCAAATCCAAAATTTAAATCAACCAAATCAAAATCAGAATTTAAATCAAATAAATCTAAAACTAAAAATCAAGAGAAAACAATTTAATCTATTTAAAACCAAGACAAATCATTTAATTAAATTTAAAACATCAAATAAAACCTTAATCAACTTAAAATATTAAAACACAAATAATCAACCCAAATCCCCAAATCAAATCACAAATCATCAAATTAATCTTAAATTTAAGCCTTAAAACAAAAGAAAAAAAGAAAAAAACAAATGAAAACAAACCCTAGGCCCACTTCAGCCCAATAAGCCCAATAAATGTTTAAACCAAGAAACCTTAGAAAACCAGAAAATAATTCCGACGAGGCCTCACCTCCAACGACCCTGCAATTTCCGGCGTGATCTCCGACAGCCATTCCTTGTTTTTCCGGTGTGAGATCCCTGATCCCGTGATCTCCGGGGCCTTCCACTTCCGTGGTGCCCTCCATCCAACGGCGGAAGCATCCAGGAGGAGGATCGACAGTGGAGGAGGCCTCTATCGAAGCTTAAAAGCTCTTCACCATCAACAATCGACGCGGATCGAGAGCCTCCCCTCCAGAAGCAACAACCTGCCCTCTCAAGTCCCAATAGGCTAGAAGATCAATCCCCACCTTCGAGAGCGATCCCAACCCTATTTTTGCCTCTCGGAGCCCTAGCCAGAGCACCGTCAGAGCCGCTCCCAGACGCCACCGTCGACCGTCTCGTCGGAAGAGACATCCCGTATGACAGGTAACCTCTCTCCATTCCTATATTTCGATTCAATAGGCTTGTAGAGTAGCTTTAGGGTCTTGGAATTCAGCCACGACAGTGACCCCCCTCTTTTTGCCCATCGTCGACCCACCTCCGGTGGTGGGTTCAGTCCACCAGTGGGGTCTCAGGCCGCTTGGCCTCCTGCGAGGCCTCCCGAGGGCCTCTCCTCCTCTTCTTGTCCTCTCCTCCCCTTCAGATTCTCCTTCTCCGCTCCTCTTTCTCTCAGGTCCCCCGCTGCTTCCAAACTTCCACCGTCGACGCCAGTCCCGTTGCTAACGTCAATCGCCGTCAAGAGGCGTAGGAGCTCACTAGGCCTCCACGCCGTCGATCCAGAGACCTCCGCCGCGCCTCCACGAAGCCATCTGTGCCACTCCATCGCCGTCTGGACCTCCCTGTGGTTATCGCGCCACTCCACGAAGCCATTTTCGACGATCCACCGTGGTCACCGTCGCCGACACTTGGGATGGAGGGAGCACCTCCGACCTCCCCGGGCCTCACCGACGCTCCCCTCAACCTCACCGTGGTTCCCTGGTGCTTCCCCAATTGTAGCTGCACCTCTCTAGTCGCCGGAGCACCCGAGTCGCCTCGTCGTCGTCTTCTCCGTCGCTGACAGGGGAGCCCCGCTGGAGCGTGAGGTGGGGGGAGGGCCTCAAGCCTCCCCAGTCCTGCCCAACCTACCGGAGATCGTCGTTGTGGCCCCCCCGGAGCTTCCCCAACCGCCACTTGTCGTCCACTGCCATTGGGCCACAGTAGAGCTGTCGCCGAAGAGCTCGCCGGAGGAGGAGCGTCGGTGAGCCGCCGACGATCTTCGAAGGAAAGTTAATTGGGTCCAGGCCCTTTTAGTTTAGGTTTTTGTTATTTTAGTCATTAAATTATCACAAGTAGGTCCATTTCATTTTATTTAGGTCTTTTTTATTTTATATGTAAGCCCCTGTCATTTTGAATATTCTGTTGTTGTTTTATCATCCTTGTGAAAATTGCATCTTTTTTCCTTGTTACTTTTAGTTTGCATTGTTAGCCCTGTTATGCATATTTTATCACATTTAAGCCCCTATTTCCATATTTTCATTATAATTAGGTCCTAAAAATTTGCATTTGGCCCCAAAAACATTTTAAAATGAGTTTTCCTTATAAATTTGCATTCTAAACCCTAAAATATTTAAAAATCACACTGGCCATCATAAAAATCAAGTTTTCTTTACACTTAGGTCATGACCCTTTACATTAAGCCCCTAGAAAATTTAAAAATGAGTTTTTACTATGAATTTTACATCTTGAACCCTAATAAATGTCATAATTGCACTGATCATTATAAAATCCCATTTTTTGTCACATTCAGGCTCCTGGAATTTTGTACATAAGTCCCTAGGTTCCTAATAAATAATTCCTGAGTACATACAGTTTGCATATAGGCCCTTAGATTATTTCTAGACACATCTTTAGGATTTTAAAATGTTTTCTTGCATATTTTTGTTATTTTTCACTTATTGCATTCCTCATTTTGCATTTAATCATAGACTTCATTTAAGAGCCATGTTTTCACTATAAATCAATCATTAGTTTCATATTTTGACTCCATTTGCATCTATGTGTGAATTTTGCATTTTAGACCTTGAATTTTCAGTAAATTATCCAAATGCAATTTTCACATCTCAGTGCCACATTGATATGGGATCCATCATCTGCATGATAAAATAGAAATCATGAATGTAGTTTTCATCCAGATCCTCATCTTTTTTGTGAATTTTGCGTTTTAGTCCCTGTATTTGTCTTTTACTGTATTTATATCATTTTTCCCTTCATTTTTTCTTGTAAATAACACCTTCTCGATGTTTTGTACATATTTTTACATAACCCAGACCATGCATCATCCTCATACTTGTATTCATCATATTTGGCCATGGAAATGATTGAATTGCCCTTGTGTCTCTAATCCATATGTATGCATTTAATTTTTGCACTTAGTCTTGTATGATCCCTGTCCAAGTCATCCTTTAGCACTTTTTATACATTTGGGCATTTATTCATCCATTTCATATAGTTTTCATCACATTTACACATCAATCCCTCCTTTTGAGCGAGTTTGTGTTTCTTGTGTTTCCTTTTTCAGATTTTTCTCTACTTTGTTTTTAGAGTCTCTCGCTTTGCATTAGATTTGATTCTATTTAATCTTGCGCTTTGGATTTTTGATTTGATTTGGATTTCATCGCCCGAGGACGTACACAAACTGATCGAAAGGCCCACATTGGTCCATTTGCGAACTATTTTTCCCCTTTTGATTTTCACAACCTTTTTATGATTCTGGGAACTTGGTTTGATCCTACTTTTTATCCTTTCGACATCAATATGGTTTTTCGAGGCGTTCTTTGAGATATGATTTGGTTGTTTGACTGAGCAGAGGCTTGGTGCTAGTATGACACTTTCCAGTGGTTGTAGACTTCACTTGACAAGAGTGGTCATTTCAAGTATGCATAAAGTTTTGAAAAAATATGCATATAATTTGAAAGAAAAAGTAGAAAATGATTTTAAAAGATATGAGTGTGATTTTGAAAAAAAAGAAAGAATAGTTTTTAAGACATGATTTCAAAGGATTTGTTATTTGTGAGGTAAATGGTATTGCTCCATTGTTTTGTGTGGCATCAAAGAGAAATGCAAGAGTGTGTGCCTTTGTAAGGCGTGTGTTGGGTGACCTTTTAGTGGTCACATGTGTTTGTGTAATGTTTTTCGTAGGTACAGGATGGGTCTAGGAATTTACCAGTGCACGTAGAGTTGGAACTAGTCGACCACACATCACGAGATCTCGGTATGTAAGTAGTTAAATTTATTTTAGTTATTGGTGCTTTAATTTATCTGGTTCCTTGTTCGATTTAGTTTCAGATTAATGTGATTAATTTAAAAAAATGTAGCTAGAATTTGGGTCACGGCTTGGGACAGATCATGACAAATCTTGAGTCTACTTTTCTGATTTTATTTTGTAGAGTATATGTTGGGTGACCTTTTAATTGTCACTCACGTGTACTTGTGTTTTACAAGTGTAGTTTTAAAAGTTGGTTAGCTAACTAGTACATATAGAGAGTCACTCAACCATACATCAAGGGTTCTGTGTAAATTTCTGTTTTGGATTTGTTTATGTTAATTTCGCATTCTACATTTTTGTGTTGCGAATTAGAATCAATACTGATTTATGTGATCTAAAAAAAATAAGGTTATGTTGGATGTGACAACTGGGGTTGTTACAATGTTTCACCAATACATCTCAGTTTAGTCTCTTATTGTTTTGTATAGTTGGGTTTTGCCTAGTGTTGCTTTTTGTTTTATTTTATTGATACGTGTGTGCTTGATGACCTTTTTAGTGATCACCCACATGTACTTTATTTGTGTGTCTTGTAAGTGTAAGTTAGAAGTTGGTTTACATGCTAGTGCATATGAGTAGTTACTCTGCCATACATCAAGCGTCTTGGATAGATATTCTTTTTTGATAATTTATGAATGTTATAGTAGGAAGTTACATTTATTTATATTATGATATTAAAAAAAAACATTATGTGATTTTATTAAGTGTGTAACGACTAAGATCGTGACACTCTCCCATGGCTTCATGGGGATTTGGGGAGGCTGCAACAACCCAGCTTTGGCTGTCTTTGGCCTCTCAGTCTTATCTTGCAGACACACCAAGCATGTCCTCACATAGAAGCTGATGTCTTGGTCCATTTGTGGCCACAGTTGTTGGAATAAAGGAGTGCCAACGTTCTGTCTTGGACTAGATGACCCATCCGTGGTGAGTCATGAGTCTTTATTAGTAGGAATTGCATCAACTTTCCAATCTTTGGCACATAAGATCTCCTGCCCTTTGCATAAAGGATGTCAACTTGTACCCAAAACCTTTTTGAGATTGTAGATATCCCAATTGCTAGGAATTGGCTAGGGGACCGCACAGGCAAACCACACCGATAATTCATATTAAAGACCTACACTGGATCCCCATGCGAGATACTTGTCCCACTCAGTGGCCGTTGGTCATTGCACCCACATTCGAATTTGAAATCCAAACTCAAGAAAAAGAATGAGGCATTTAGGAAGGAGGGAAACCAAAGTAGGAAGACGACAAGATTGAATTAAAATCGAATTAAAGCAAGCATCGATTGATTGACTCATCTTCGTCACTTGAAACCCAAACGGGTCCTGCCTCCACATTTATGTGGATAATCAAACTACAAGTTTCCTAAGGCTAGGATCACCTCAGATAAGCTCTGAGATTGAAGAGGGAGAAAGAGCAAAGAGGAAAACAAGAAACCATAACTACGTAATGCATTAAAACAACGAAAAGCACTAAGAGAAATAAAGGAACCCAACACATGTAGACGTCGGAATCAACACAGTAAAGTGAAACCAAACTACAAACCACTAAGGGAAAATGGAGGCATTGCAATGATAATGTAGCAAAAGGAATGCTTACATAACTAAGTGTTGGATGAGAGAACAGTATCTAGTGCGGTAAATTTTCTATGGTTGTTCCTTTTTGAGCTCACATAGCAAACGCACGTCCGAGACTCCTCTAGGATGATCCTAGTTGTTGCCTCCACACTCTCCAAGTTGCAAGGGCATTTGGTACGAGAATGTGGATGGCTTGGCAAAAGGGAAGGGATGTGGAGGTGGCTAGCAGCAGTGGCTCTCACTTGTCTTACTAACTCTCAAAGTGCTCTCTCAGGCATCTAGGGTGGAGGAACCAGGAGAAGGAGAGGAGAGTAGTAAAAGAGAGGAGTCCAGATCGCCATGAGGAGAAGAGGATCCTTGTCGTTAAAGATGGTAGGCAAGTTTTATAGAGTTTTAGTTGTGTAGTGGCCGTTGGATGGTTTTAGAGTGTGAGATGAGAGGCTAGGATAAGTTTTAAAAGATTGAATTGGACTTTGTGTGTATGAAGGGGGTATGATAGTCCACACACATCAAATAACAGCCTCAGATCCGTAACAGCTAATGATAGACCTCAAAATTCACGTCCATAAGTAATAGGACAAGTTTACCCCTTTGCAGCAGAAACTAAGCCAAGGGACCGTGCTTGATACCCATGAGGGTGAACCATGTTGGTAATCCGTGTTGGTAATCCATGCCTGGTGTACGTGCCTACCACGTGTGCGTAACTCATCAAGAGGTTCGCTTCCTCGGATCTTTTACCGAAGTTTGACTATTTGGACCAACAGTTGACTTAGGTGGTTCATGACTGGATAAGTTTGTAGTGTAGAGTGATGGATTTTGAGTAGGTTTGTAGTACAGGATAATGGATTCTATGTAGATTTTGAGGTGTGAGAGCACCTCTCGAGTAGTTAGATTATATTATTCTAGAAGAGTCCATCGAAAAATAACCCCAAAACCAAAGTGTCTACAATTAATAATCATTTTTAAAGCTTAAACTTCTATCTTCTCCAAATGGAGCTTGATTAGGCGTTGTGCTGCATGGATCACCTGGGACCAAGGTAGGAGTTTCGGATCAGTTTGGGCTGAACTGTGCGTGGGACTGATGGGCTTGGTCCTGTGAGTTGTCACAAGTCTTGTCCATCAAGATGGACTCGTCTGCTCTACCAGTTTAGTTACTTTAGATTTTAAACTTAAATCTCTCTTGACCATAAACATCCACACTTAAGTGATGATTAAGTAAGACTACAAACAATAACCTAAGGACATGCTGGAAAACATGTTATTCATTTCAGATTACGTCACATCATAGAGAAAAATTCATTCATATATTATCACAAGGCAAAGTATCTCACAATCCACATAAAAGCTCAGTTTTGTCGGCTTTACTTTGGATTTTGTGCAAGCCTAATAAGTAATCAGACACTATGTTTTTCAAAACCGAACCACTTACCAAATCTTTCTTTTACAAACGGATCACTGGTTCCTGTCGATGCCGCAATTTATTGGATTAAATTATAATGAAAAATGTTAAAAAAAAAAACAAATCGACATTACTAATAGTATGTTAGATTCGGTTAACGATTATCCCAAGAAATGTATTGATTAAGCTCAAGGTAAATTATAACCCAAATATTTCAAAAATAGTTGACAGATAATTAAATAGCTAGTTTCCAGTTTCAACATATTTGGACCTGTTTCGAATACACTAGCGATCAGCTGCAACCACGTAGACCAACAGCACAAGCGGAACTGCCGCATTTGATCATTCTTTCTGTAAGAACCATGACACAAGCACGCAGTCGCGGGTCGAGTATACTGTGAGTATAGAACAAGACAAGAACAAGTTTCCCCCCCTGTTTGTTTGATTAATTATGGTTTGTTTGATTCCACACCTGTTTGTCGATATCTATTTAGGGTTTAGGAAGACAGGTTGGTACTAAAATTAAGAGGACAAAAGTTGTATAGACATCCCAAGATGATATCAGATTAGTCGAGAGTATCCAACAGACGTTAAATCATACAGAAAATTTTTTGACCGAAATTATACCTGACCTGACGATAGCATTCGCTATGTGACAATTACCAAGTGACTTTTTAACATTGACAGCTTCGTTTTGCATCATATTGGTGAAATTTTTTTCACCAATGTTAATCTTACAGCATAATAATAACAGTCATCTTTTACCTGTTTTGTTAGAGACTCATCAAATCTCAGTTTACAGTACTATCTGTACAAATATAAGTAGACTAAGTTTGTTGAAATTACCAGCAATTAATCGAGTAAAAGAAAGCGGACTAATGCATGCGTTAGACCATCATCTACACATTATAGAAGTGAAAGCACACTGAACAGGGAGGGCTAACCTATCAATTCTGGAGCCAAAGCTGGATACCAAGAAAATCAACGGAACAGTAGACAAAGCAATGAAGGCTTTTTACTGCAAGCTCAGAGATAACCTCGATGGTAAATTTGTTTTATGTTGGCAAGCAGCATCTATTACAGTGGCATCCGTCTAGACCTTAAGGCACGGAGGACCAGTCCATCAGTTCTATGCTCTCCCAAATAATTTAAGAAGATTATCATGATGGATTAGCACTAGTACAATGGATAGGGTTCACATTCCACGATGCACATTAGAGATCCATCCAAATTAGATACATATAGACGTGGATGATCCTGGTCATTTATATATGTACAATAATGACCGCAAAGCATCTAAAATAGGAGACGAGCTTCTTGTCTACATTGCACACAGCCCTATCCTAAAGCATTAGCATAGAGAAGTACTGCTCGAATTCCTGATCAATGGTTGGTTTTTTTGCAATTCGTTTACCATCTGCACACATAAGAAATCTAAGTTTATTCTTAATGCATCATGGAATCAGCAGTGTTCACAAAGGAATGCAGAAACCAAAGATCATACCCCATCTTCCAGTGGACAGGGTGGATGCATCTGATGTAATCCTGTTCAAATAAAGCATAGGGTCTTCATCCTTTTCACCTGCATATTGCCCGATTTCATTGCTCTCAGATTCTGAGGTGATGTGATCATTATATGCCTCAAACTCAAGAAGCTGCTCTAAGTGGCTCTCATCCTCCAGTAACTTGGAATCGAACATTGCTTGCTCCTTAGCACTTGAATTCCTGAAACTTCTGCCGTCCAAGGAATGGAGAGCATTATCATAGGCATTACTGCCGCAGCCATCGGAAGAAGCTGAAACTTGATCATGATGAGGCACCTTCTCCACAGAGATTTCAGTTTGACTCTCTGCATCTAGTGTCATAGCAGTAGCACATCCCCCAGTTAAGCTGTTGCTGAACCTCATAGAATCCACTGAATGCTCCACTTTATCACCAACTCGTTTGTTATCTCTCCACTCAACAGATATCGGTGGTATATCCTCACCTTCCACAGTACTATCTTCACTTGAGGATTCATCATCAGAAGCACAGTATCGATCTCGGAATTTATATTTTGATAAGGGCAAGCCAACCAGCTCATGTGGTAGCTTCCTCTTCTTGCTTGAATAAGGAGAGACTGGAAGTTGCTCATTAAGGTTGAAGCTGAAATAATGAAAACGAATAAAAAACAGCTGCAAGTATAATAGATGCCAAATGGACATAATTAGTATGACCAAAAACATTACAATGCATAGTGGATACCAAATTCAAACAATTTTACAAAGATACGGATGGAAACCACCATGGATATTGCCCAAATTAGGATAAGTAACGAAAATTTGGATTATTATTGTTATTTAATTTGCTTCCTACTAGGATTAAATTTTTGGTATATTAGAATTAGATTTCCCTTTCAAATTATTTGCATTTCCTTTTTGAATTAATTTACTTTCTTTATGTAAAGGCATGTATGATATATAGTTTAACAAGAGTTTAATTGTGGATTAATTATGTACTTGGATCCTATGCTCTTTGTGGGTTTCATCTACTACCACTAATACCACCACCACTACGATTACTACTACTACTAATACCTATATTGCTACTACTACTCCTACTACCTCTGCTCCACATGTTGCTACCACTACCACTAACTATGACCCCTACCCCTAATACTACAACAACAACTATCACAACTACTACTTGTACGACTATACCCCTACTACTACTATTACCACTACATCAACCCTACCACTACATTTAAAAAAATGAAAGAGTGGATGACACATGCGTATTTATACATTTATATCGGCACATGCATTAGTGTTTGGCTTTTTTACACACTTAAAGCCTTTAAAGAGAAGATGAGAAGAGCCGCCGACTTTTTAAAAAAAAGGGAGAAATGAATGGAAGGTTCGAGACATATATGTATGCTTACAGAGAAATAAGATGAGGAAGGAGGACGAACTGGAGACAACTGCTGGGACTTCTGCAGGCCGACGAAGCAGACGACTGGAGCCTGAGAGCGGCGGACGGTGCTGGAGAAGCTGGATGGTGCAGGACTCCTGTAGCAGGAGATGGCTGGACGACGCAGATGGCTGGATGGCAGATGTCGGGCCGTCGGTGGAGATGAGTGGTCGATGCGAGGGCAGACGGTGTACAAGGGAAGATGGTACACTGATGATGTAACCAAGGAAAGGGGAAAACGCAGGTGATGAGGTAACGAAGGAAATCCGTTCGTTTTACAGGCAGAGCAGAGGATCACGGGTTGTGGGGAAGGTGCGTCATCTGTGTCGACTTGTGAAGAAGGTATGTCGCCTGTGTCGAGCTGTGTAATGTGTAAAAAAGCCAAACATCCACCGACACCCACCGATACTGTCGATATACGTCGAAATATCCAAGGAAATCAGGTACGTCGCGGCATACCTATGTATTTCGTTTTCCTTTTTTCATAAACCGATATGTGTCGATGAAATATCGCCGACACGGATCGACATTTGATTCTTTGCTTCTACTACCACTACCCTTATTCCTGTGACCACCACCACTAAGCCCGAGATTCGGGACAATTTTGCAGCAACGAATATTTGTTAAGTGCTCTATGCTTTGGACACTAGCTAGTTAGAAGGAGGGAAAGACAAATTTAGCCATTAAAGCAACATTTCCATGACTTGGAATGTAGTAAGATTCACAGGTTGATTCCGTGCTGAACTATAGTGGATACCAAGATTGCTAGGAAATTCTTGGAACCTTTTATGCCAAAACTAGATCATAAATTCTACAAATTGTGCATAGTTTTTTTTTCTTCTGAAAGGTACAAATTGCGCATAGTCCATCAGAACCACTACCAATAACTCAGCTAGTTGCAATTCCCTTCGAGCTCAGCTATAGACTGAGTTATAGATGGCTGCATTTAATTCAATTACCTCCTGAACTTTCTCTATAAAAATACGATTGAAATAAATTCACCCATCCACCATATTTTTAAGAATTGAGACCTACAAGCTAACTCTCCAATACTACAAGAAATGGACCCCTAGTTACTACAAAAATGGAGAGGTACGGGATCCGAGATTTTGTAAAAAAAAAATTTGTGGGCATATCACGTCTGTACAAAGTAAGCATGGCCATCTTAGATCTATCAAGCAACCATGGCTCCAGAAAATATCCCAGATGATTTATTTATTTTTAAACATCCCAGATGATTGATTACTCGAGCCTACTTATCAAGTTCTTATATGACAAAAGAATGCACTGAAACTTCAAAAAAACTCTCCAAACTAGTCTTCACCAACCCACAACACACAAAGTACACCGTACCCAAATCCTTACAGTAGTCTTGTAGTACAAATCTTCAGAAAGAGAAGGAGCACAGACCCCAGATACGATAAGGGGTTTCTGGAGCAAAAGAAGGCGTCATTCTTAATGTCAAGAATCGATATGCATAGATTTCAGAATCAGCCAAAAATCAAGATATCCTCAAATTTCACAGAGGAAAAAGGACTAGCACCCCAAAAAAATTCTGTGTTTTGTGGAGCAACACGGACAAAAGCTCATAGCATGCAAACACAAAACTACTAGACAAACATTTCCGTGGAGTTCATAAAACATGGAAACATGAGCACATCACATGGATTGACGAAGCAGACCTGTGGTTCGGATGTGGAGTTCCGTTGTGATGATCCATCACCTGTGGGAAGGAAGATTCAGGGAGCGGGAGTTCGAATTTGGGTTGGTGGCTCCTCCCCAGATCTTTCGAGTTCTTAGCTTTCCATTTCGCCTCGCTTTCCGAGGGCAGCAGAAATGGCACTTTTTTTTTCCTTCAGAGTTCGAATTTGGGTTCCTCAGATGAGGTGTGTTTGCTCCTTAGGGATATGTCAGGGCCCTCAGGGAAGAAGCAGGAGTAGTGGGGTCCACAAGAGTCTCATCCTCCGGTTCGTGAACCCACCCGGTTATGTGTGCGTATGTTTTGCATCTCTGAATGAAATACGAGACAGGCAGACCGAACTGGAGGAAGAAGTTTATACTCAAAACGGCGGAAAAAAATACTCAATCCAGAAAACAGCAGAAAAGGTTTTTTTTTTTTAATTCGATTAATGATCTGTTATTAATGATATTTGAATCTTAATCTCCTTTAAAATCAATAAAGTCAATACACTTGTTAAAAGTAAGGTTTTTGTACAAATACCATAAAATTTTATTATTGTTAATACATTTGTTATAACAAAAAATTATCACTATACACATAATAAATCAAAAAATTTACTATTCCCTAAAGTGTTCACACTTGTCATCGCCATCATCCCCTTGTCCTAGAACAACAACAGCAAAAGGTGATGCTCGGAGAAGGGAGTGTAATGGTGACTGAGTCGTTGTCCACACTGTTGATAGAGGCAGTGGTAGCTGGTGGGCAACTAGATGCAATGACACTTCTTGTTGTCGTAGACGGAGCATGGGTCGAAGAAGTCGACCACAAATAAAAGCACGTCACTGTCTCCAGGGGAGTTTAAGTGGAGATTATTATTTGTAAGGGAGTTTTATGTAAAATTCACAATATCAATATAAAATCGATTCAATAGACTAATTGGAGTGCATAGAAGTAAGGTTTTATGTTTATTTAGTATATAATGGTAATTTTTGTTGTAAAGAGTATATTTACAATAACATAACTTTTAAAGAATATGTTAAAACAAAAAAAAATCCATTAAAGTATGAACTCATGGTATTTTGGCAGGGAATCTATCACAATGGTCCTGTGTACAATACTCCAGGAAATTCCACTAATGGAATTGTTTTTTCATTTTCTTTTTTCAATTTTAGTTAATTCCTTCTCTTTAGAATTTTCTATTATTTTTTTACATTTTTTAATACTTTTGCTATTTTTTCCTTTTATTTATTTTAATTATTCATATAATTATATCGTTTGTTGCATAGCACATTGTCCCATGGGAGTGGACGATACTACTATAGTTGTTTGGTCCGTTGCTGTTAATTTTTCTATTTTCCTATACTCATGTTAGCCGAACACAATAAGGTAATCTGGAGGACATTACGTATTATCAAAAAATAATAAATTAAAAAGAGAACTGTTTTCTCATAAGTGCCTACAAGATCATTTCGTGTAGATGCCTAATCTTAGCCGTTGAATGCTTGATTTAAGGAGGGTGAGTGCCTAAGGGAGAGTTGTAAGGTTTGAGATTTTTTTTCTACTTATCGTTAAAACATCACAACTATTTGTCGAAATTCAATAGTTCATATGAACTCCATTTAATGTGTCAACAACAAACGTTAACAAAAAAAAAAAAAACAAAGTTATAGACAAGTACCTACACACTTTTCTGTAATATTAAGCACTACACTAAATTAAAATAAAATCAATTTGTGATGACAAGATCCTTATTATTTGTTATTATTCAACAAGTATGTCAAAAATGGAGATGCAAAGTTAGGTGTTGTTTTTGAATACGTTAACAACCATAAAAACATCATGGGTGATAATAAGATCCACGCATCTTTCAAAAAGAAAAAGATCGACCTAATTTATTACATGGGTTGAAATTTCCTTTTGGTGTCTAAAGCAAACATGGTTGTAGGTATCTTATTTTTTTAAAATAAATATATAGAAAAAAATAATCATATAAATGTAGTTATTAGATATCTATAAATATATGATGAAATTTTAATTTAAATCAAACAACTATTAATCATTCATCTAAATACTTAAAATTCAACACATTTTGCTAAATTTTAACCATTAAATTTAGGATTAAAAATTAACAATGAATATAAATTATATTACAATGACACTTTAACACAAAGTAGATTATCTTATAAATTAACTAAACATATAATTAAATTTTATTTTTAAAAATAAAAAAATTAAAAAGAAAGGGTGCCTACAAGAAAAATTCCTTGTAGGCACCAACAGGAGGTCTTACGATTATCAAATATTACAATTATAATGAAAGGGTGCCTACATTCAAATGGTAACCAACACGTCCTACGGTTATCAAATATTACATATGATCAACTTATAATTTATACATATTTTATTTCTCATATTTATTGATTAATATATATAAATTATGCTACTGATGGTGTTTTATATAAAATTTGCAAGAATCTAGGGATTTAGAAAGAATTTGTAAAAAGGGGGGGGGAAAAGAATAAATGTATAAGAAAAGAAAAGAATTTTGCATGAGAAATTGTCGAACTACGTTAAGAAGTTAAATTCACATTTTTAATGTGCCTCACTACTGGGAAAAATATCAACTAATGAATTGACTAAGTCGAATGAAATCTTGGCTGACGTAAATGCCTCTCATGCTCTCAGATGCACAAATGACACCTCCCAAGCACCTTTGGAAGATATTTTTAACTTAGTCTTCAGTTGTCAGTTGAAAATATTTTGTATTTGAAATTTAAATTTAAATTTTATACTCAGATTTGTCTCCGAGGTAAGGTTCTTTGTATAGATCTATGAGATCATGTTCCACCTTCTAGGCCTAGACTTTTTCTCTCTTGTATTTTGAAAGATCTTTAAGTATTCCTCTAGTGTAATCTCAATATTTATCAATAAAAGTTTATTTTTCCTTCAATTATGTTTTTTATTTTATGTCCTTTATTTGAACTTTTATTTTTTGTCATCTTCATGAGTAAGTAAATTTCTAGATCTAGGATTGAGATAAAATTCATATGAATTGAGATGTTATGATCAAGTATTTTTCTTTCTCTTGTGCTCTATTACTATATAATTATGTGCACCGAATGTATATTGCATAGATCATATATCGTTCGATAAACTTTGATAGGTTAATATTGAAATAATCTTTTTAGCGTGTGCTTGGAAAAGAATGAATTGGAGCTTATGCATGTTATATCGGATCTATCATAAATCATTTGATTTATTTGACTCTATATATTTTTATTCTTTACTTGATATTCTACGATGTATTACATATAGTGTATATATGCTTGTTAGGGTAAAAATCATTTAATCAAATATTGAAATCTAAAATAAGAGAGAGTATATTTAATCATGCATTTTCAACTTTACATGAATGCATTCGAAATCCTAGGTTTTATTTAATTTGATTGCATCCTAATAGTTTAGTTTTATATTTTAAACATCATTTCTTCCAAATCCTTTTAATAATTGATAGTTAATCTTTATTTTTACAACTATTTTCTCTGTGAGATCGACCCGTACTTGCCGACATACTACCTTGTATATCGTGTACTTGCGGTTAATTAAAACATACACATTAAGTTTTTGGTGTCACTGTTGAAAAATAGTCTTCAAGCAACTATTAATTATCGGTTTTTTTTTCTTTTTCGTTTTTCTTCTTTTTCAAAAACAATAAATAAATAAGGAGATTTACTTCATTGTTTATTTTCTCAAGAACCATGATTGGAGATCCATAAGAGAGGTAAAGTAAAATTTTCCATTTTTCAAGAAGCAGGAGCACCTCTCAAGCACCAATCTGTATTTCTAACGCCTCATGGGCGACCAAGTTAGATAGTTTTCCTAATATTTTTTATTTCAGATATTTTTAGATTTTTCTAAAATCCTAATCTAGGAGTTGTATATTGCTTTGATTTCTATGTTTTCTTGATCACTAATTTAAAAATCGAACATAAACTTAAACCTAATTAAAAATCTTTCATGATAAGATAGAAACTTGTTTTTAAGAGCATACATCATATAGTGTGCATTTAGAATAATTTCTATTTCTTGTCAATTTTATTTTTGGTAATTGCTAGAAGGAAAGATATGTGTTCTACTACACAATTTCTCACATTTAAGATCCTATAGTTAGTAGGAAGAATCCCTTATTTAAGCATATTGATTGTGTATTCATATTAAAGTACCTAAGAGCATCACCCATAACATAAGATAAGGTGAGGATTTTATCACTCTTTCTTGACCTACTAACAACTAATCACATATTGCATTGACCTTAAGTTTAATTTAAAATATGTTAGAAATCAGCCCTAGGGCTTCGACCACAATTAGGAAAGGAAGCATAATAGAGAATCAAATTTGAAATTTTCTTACCTTGTTGGTGTTTAGACAAGTGGTTTACAAAACTACAACTTAGAAAGAAGGTAGATATCTAATTAGGTCTATTGTAAAAACACAGGGAGCCTCCTACATTCCTCCATTTACCTGGCCAATTAGATTAGGGATTTTTAAGTTTGATAATCTTGATTGCCAACTTTAAAGTTAAGAGGTGTCTAAATTTTTAAGTCAACTTTAAAGTTAGTATCTTCTCATCTATCTAAATTCTTATCTAATTTAGGATTCGTCAGTCTATAAAGTTGAGTCAGTCTATGCATGACAGTTTGGATTAGAGACCATACACATTACTTGGTTTATTTAAAGCCTAACCTACGTAATTGTTTTAAAAATGATATTAAAGATACAAGGATGGATGAAATAATCAATCAACAATCCCTTCAAGATAAATACTATCTTGTTAGAGCAGTCCAACCTTCATACATTAGAATGTCTGCACCTAATGAGACCAATTTTAAGCTTAAGGCCCACTACATTAACATGTTGTCTAAATTTAGTAGAGAAGGAGATGCCTATCTTTTTATCAGGGAGTTTGAGGAAATATGTACATTGATTAAGTCACAATAGTTATCTAATGATACAATTAAATTGAAATTTATATCAGTTGCACTTAAGGATAGGGCAAAGAAGTGATTATATAGTTTCCCCATTGATTCAATAAGCATATAGAATGATTTTGTGAAAATGTTCTTGAAGAAATATTTTCCACGTTAATTATAAAACCCAACAAGTAAGAAAGAAATTAATGGCTTTAAGTAAGTAAATTATGAACCACTTCGAAAATACATAGAGAGGATTAAGGATCTTCTAACTCAATGTTTATATCATGGGATCGAAAAGTAGAAATTGTGACAAATTATTTACGAAGCACTAAATTATTCTTCTAAGACATTATTGGAGTCTATGCGTCATGGGAAAAAAATGAAAAAGAGACTTGGACATTTTTAAAAAGATAGCAGAGAAAACCACTAGCGATAATGCTGCACCTTTTAGAGACAAGCATGTGGTAGAAATATCCATTGCTGACCAAGCAAAAATAGCTACCTTGGTAAGTAGGATTGAAGCCCTTAAGCATTAAAATAGTGCCCTTGTCAGTTAAGTTACTCAATCCAACCCTATTTGCACTAGATACCAAGCATCTAATCGTCTTGTTGAAGAATATCCATTCACGAGACCAATATTTAATGAACCTGAGCAAGTTAACGTGGCCTATCAAAGGCAAAGTCATGATCCTTATGCTTCCACCTATAATCCTGTGTAGAGCAATCATCCTAAATTTTTATGGACTCAAAGACCACATCAAAATGAGCCTAATTTGAATCAAGCAAGTCCCAGTCAACCTAAACCTCATTACAATCAAGATCCATAAATCAATCCACCTTTTCACCCACCAAGCATAGAAGATAAAAAGATCAATTCTTTAGAAAAAAACATATCTTTTAGGCCTTAGCTACTCGAGTGATCAAGTCCTTAAGGGTGTCTTCACATCTGATGACTTAAAACCATCTAGTTTGGGATACACTGACCTAGAGCTCCTCAAATGGGTAGTTAAGAATAAAGTCTAAGAAAGTAAGACACAGCTCAATGAAAAAAATTTATTAAAGTGGTAATATTGAATTTAAAAACTCATTCTAAGATTTATTTTACAAACATAAGGTACATATGAGTAATTTTTAAGAAGATGATGTGAAAATTAAGACAGAGTCTCCATGATGACAAAATGAGAGTTTTCAATAAAGGTTAAATCCGAGGATTAAGACACTTGGGAACTTTAGATCTTTTTAGTTAAATATGTTAATGTAGATTTTTACTTTTCTTTATTTTTCACTTTTTTTATTCCTTGTTCTTCTTTTCTGGGATTTTGTGAATAAATCTGCTACAAACTCTTATGAGATACCACACGTCTACTAGAACAACTTAGGGGTTTAAAAGCTTGTTGTACATACTAAGTGCAGTCACGATTCCTATGAAAGTGAATTAAGATTTTCTTATTTTTCTTATGCTAGGCTAGAATCAGTTTTGCTTGAGGATTTGCAAAAAACAAGTATAAGGGTGTTTGATTAATTCATAATTCATACATATTTTATTTCTCATATTTATTGATTAATGTATATAAATAATATTACTTAATGTGTTTGGTGTAAATTTTATAAGAACTTGGGGATTTAGAAAAAAGAGGGAAAATGAATGTGTCAGAAAAGGAAAAAAATTTGCAAGAAAAATTGTTGAGCTAAATTGGGAAGTTAAATTCACATTTTCCATGTGCGTTAATATTGAAATAAATATCAACTAACGAATTAACCAAATTAGATGAAATCCTAGTGTGACCATGCCGGAACTAACCCTCCTACGTGGGAGACGCATGAAGAACCGAAAAGATCACAGCGAAGTTAGTGAATCTGAGGAAAGACATTTGACTCGAAAACATCGAACGAAAACACAAAAAAAGAAAGAAAACGATAAGGAAAAACCGAAGTCGCCACCTGATCTTTTAAAAGCCACAAAGACGAGGAAAACCGGATGCAATAAAACACAAGAAAAATAATGCAAATTGAATGCAAATGTATGCATGACTGTGTGTGCATGTTCTGTGCCCAATGGATAAAACACATTGGTCATTGCAAGCCAGGGAAAGGGTAAGGACTCCTATTACTCATAGGGAAGGTGTTAGGCACCCCTATATGCCCTAGAAATCGATCTTTCTAGGCCATTCGCTGGCTTGTGTGTTGTCAAGTGCAAATGATCATACATGCTTACTAAAGCTAAAATAGATGTATGCCATATGCTATGTTGATGCAAGTGATGTGAATGGAGCAAAAAGTTGATGTAAATGGGCTCAGCTACGCTATGTGAATCCCGAATCGTTGGTCAAAAAGATCCGACATAGTAATCGTCATCGCCGCAAATGCGATGCATAAATGTCATGATGCACGATAAGCCTATTTATGCATGATGCATAACGTGAAATGATAAGAGAGTAAATGACATGAAATGGTGGAGAATAATATGTATACCATGGTGTATGAGATGTTTATCTGCTTAGAGTAATAGTATATGATGCATGTCAAATGGTGAATAACATGAAATAATAAATAGTATATGTGATAATACATGAAATGATGAATGAGTGAGTGAGGTGTATGCATTAACGCAATGATGATTGTACGAATAAAGCATGCATGGAAATAACGAATGATAAGATGATACAAATCATGATAGGGAAACAAACTAGAATCTGGAAACCATACAAGAAACGGATAGGAGTGTGATCAAATAGGGAAAAAAGACTAAGCTTGGTCAGATTATAGTCCCTGGAAAATACGTGCTGGTCGTGCACGCAAAATGAATATACTCCAATTGTCCACTATCATCGTCATTCTCGAGCAATTCGATCACTGAAATCATATTGCAAGTAACGAAAATCCACGACAAAATACGAGAGATGAGAAACAAACGAGAAAATACCACTAAACACATGTATGAACAAAAACAAAAGTACATACCCTAAAGCAAATGAAATGCATATGTGAATAACGAAACCAGGTATCTCTGAAACAAAGTATACGCATGATCAAGGGTTAAAAGCTAAGCATGAACTAAAAAACATGGGTCCAGGAGCTAAGACTGGGTCAAGTCTGGCATCCACAGTCTTTGATGAATCCACGCATGTCACACGTGCAATTAGGACGCGCTCCAGGATATTGCTCAGACCATCCTCCTTCATCGTCTCTCTCCAGGCAAACCACACAACAAAAGGGCAATGCAAAGCTACACTAAACATGAAACTTGGAAGGCAAAAACCGAACCCACACCCAAACATTATAAATGGATGACATGGCATGGGAAGAATGAAAGAAATAAAAGAGGAAGATGTGAGGCGTTTAAAACAGGGGAGAGGTCACCTGTGGTGATGGGTTCGTGCGTCCGACGTGGCTCATGGTGGCTCTCTCTGGACTGGTGGAGCTCGGAGGCGGTGAAGGTAGGGACGGCGTTGTGGGGGAGGCTGGAGCACGCGTGGGAAGCTACGGCTAGGCAATGCGGGGGATGGTTTGGTTGTGACTGCCTCTCTCCTACTCTCCTCTCTCCCTACGTAGCATGGGGCTCAATGTGGAGGGGGTGAGGCTGGTGCAGGGCTCGGGCTTGTGTTGGGTTTTGACTGGGTGTTGGCTACTGAGTTGGTCGGTCGTTGGGTCCGTGGGAGGAATGTCTGGTTGTTGGTCATGCGGAGGAGGGAGCAAATGGCTGTTGGGTGGCTGGAGATTGTGGAGGAGGTGAGCTGGCTGTAGGTTGGTGGACTGCGGGTGAGGTGAGGAGGTCCGTTGGGTGTCGGTTGGGGAAGGAGGATGGGTTGCTGGTGCTGTGGGGGGTGTAGTCTGAGTGGATGGCGCAACAGGAGAGATGGAGGAGGAGAGCCCGTTTTGGTGGAGTATGGAGGCTTGCCGGTGGTCAATTGTGGATGGAGGTGGGCAGTTTGCTAGTGTGGTTGGCTGAAGGTTAAGGAGGAGGTGGGGTGTTGTCTCGGGTGGCTGTTGCAGTGGAGGGCTCGGGGTGGTTGATGGGTTACTCTCTCCCTCTCTTCTTTACATTGCATGGGGAGGGGCTGGAAGTGGGGGGTTGCAGGTTTGATGGAGGGAGGTCTGGTTGGGACGGGTGGTGAGAGAAGGAGGAGGGGACGTGAAGGCTTGGGTGTACACGGGTGGCTGTGGGTTCGTGGTTGCGGTGGAGGTCTGGAGGGCTATTGAAGGTTGCTGCAGGAGGTGAGGCTCAGTAGAGAGATGGCTGTTGTTGGGTTGTTGTTGGAGGAGGCGGCACTGGCAGGTGCTGAGAGTGTGAGGCTTATGGGTGTTGGTGCGGTGGCTGGAGGGCTCGTTGGTGGAGGACGAGTGGCTGGTGGGTTTTTCTCGTGGAGGAGGGAGGAGGGCTGGGCTTGAGTTTCTGGAAGACATGGGGGGCGCTAGTTTGATGGATGGAGGTCTAGTTGGGACGTGACTCGTGAGAGAGAGATGGGGAAGAAGGAGGAGAGGAGGAGGATGGAGGGTGAGGTCTGGCTTGGGTTTCTCGATGCTGTGGTGATGGGTTCGTCCTTGGCTCCAGGAGGGAGAACGACTGAGGTTGGAAGGCTACTGTTTGGGTGCTGGCCTTGGCTAGGGTGTCGGCGGCTTTGAAGATGGCTGTGGTTCGTGCTCGTGTGGAGGACGTGAAGCTGGTGCAGTAGGTGAGGCTGAGGCGGTGGGGCTTGTGTTTGTGCGGTGGCTGGGTGAAGGAGGTTGGGCTGGTGGTTGCTGGTGGGTGGAGGAAGGCCTGGTTGGGACGTGAGAGAGAAATGGGGAAGAAGGAGGAGAGGAGGAGGACCTGAAGGCTTGGGCTTGGCTCCTGTGGTGATGGGTTCGTGGTTGGCTCCAGGGAGGAGAGCGGCTGAGGGCTGGTGGTGGTTTACAGGGATGGGAGGTGGCTGTACGTCTCGTGTTGGAGAGGATGGAGGTGAGGCTGAGGGCTGGTGGTGGTTGGGTTCTCCTCCTTCTCCCCTCCCTTGCTGCAAAGGTTGATGATAGAGGAGGAAGAGGCTGGCTCGTAGGCTACTAAAGAGGGGTACAGCAGTATACACATCGATTTTGATGCTGCTCGTTGATGTATAAGTGGCTATGAATTCAGATCTTACTTTTCCAAATAGAATCTTTCCAGTACATCAAACTAACATAGAGTCATATACAAGGCCTTAGAATTAAATCCAACATCCTACTTAGCACATTTAACAGATATAGTTAGATCACACACTTTTCTGGTGCATTCTCTTAGCACACTAATATGACACATCTTATTGGAACACTAAATAAACACACCAAACTAGAGCACCTATCTGGAACACACCTATCTGGCGCACATATCAAGCGCACCTTACTGGCACACCTGGCTGGCGCACATAGGTGGTGCACTAACTCGATTCTAGGTCCCTTGTTGTTCATTTGCCTAGCGAAACTCCACCATTATGCCCCTAATCTGCTGTAACTTTCATTCATTATCAACATAATGACCATACCTCTTGATCTTAAGGGAGGTCTATTGGTTTCTTGAGCCTTTAAAACTTCCAAGCACTCCTTATATAAACTCTTGTTAGTCATTGGGAGCAAGGGTTGGAAGAAAAGAGAAAGGAAAAGCCTTTGTTTCCAGCACAAATACCCACGAGACAACTTGATCCAAAGTCAAAAAACTCCCACCCTTGAGTAAGAGAACATCCACCTAGCATAGGAAAAGCCCTCTCATCCATACCTTCCATATAGTTCCTTCTTTTGCATCACTAGGAGGCCATTTGGGTGGGAAGGAGATCCTTGTTTTCTTCAGCCATGAAGGTCATCTTGAGTTACTTGAAAAGGAGTACAAGAGCACACTAACAGGTAGGCATCTAGACCTTTTCATAGCTAGATTTCCTTTCATGAATATGGGTTCATTTTAGAGAAGACTTATATGATGAATATGCTGATTTTATACTTGTTGGATCACCTTTTAGTGCGTGATGTTCATATGGATCATGACTTATATGCAACTATACCAATCATGCTATGTTCTTGTATGGTTGGATGAGATATATGCATGCCTTGTTGTCTCTTTTTACTGAATTTTTGAGATGTGCAATATTTGATGGGTTTATGTTTTATTCATATTCTAGATGCAATACGAATGGTTTTATGGATTCATTCCCCTTTGAGTTGTGTGCATTTATGTTGTTCTTTTTGTATGTGCTTTGGCGTTGACTTTGTGCATTAAGCATAGCCTCATGATTTTCATCTAAGTAGGATTATGTGGTCTTGTGTGAAACTTATTTCCCTTGAGCACAAGACCCACATTATGGTGTCTTGGGTTCCCTCTTTCCTTTATGACTTCATGGAAGAGGGGGGAACTCATATGTGATGAAGTGTTCTGATGTCTAGGACGTGTTTTTAGACGGTCTCAAGCATATTTGCAAGGTTTTATATCGCATGGCACATCAGTCTAGCTTATTGTCTGATCTGGAATTTTTGGGTCTCACTTTAGTGGCACACATTATTAGCACACTTTAGTGGAGCACTTAAGTGGCGTACTTTAGTGGAGCACTTAGGTAGCGCACCTAATAGAAGCACAATACTGATGCATCTGCCTATTTTCAGCGCACCAACAGTGACTTTTGGAATGATATTTAATATGGTTCTTGATTTACTTTGCCTCTGGTCTTCTTTGGGTGTCCTCCTGGATTTATCAGGATGACTCTAGTTTGATTTCATCCTCTTTTATGCATGATAACTTAGATTTTGCATGTAGCAAAGCAAGGATGTTAGCCACTCGATATCACTAAATCTATGGTTATGGTTGTGTAATATCTTTGCACCGATATTCGATCCATACCTTAAGTGATCTTTCAGAGCATTAGGACACACTCCACAATCCTTTTATCCATGTTTAGCATAAGACACCACTTGCATACACTACAAGAAAATTTACATTTAGCGAGGACATTATTCATCGCTAAGTCCTCGCGGATTCCTCGCAAAATCCTCGTTACAAAACTTAACGAGGACGTAGCGAGGAATAATTATCCTCATAGCTATGTAACTCGTTAAATCAATACTGCGAAGATATATCCTCGCAATATGCTAGTGTAAATTTAGCGAGGATATTACTAGGAAATATTTCCTCGTAATGTTCTCGCTAGATCCTTGTAATTCCTCGGTAAATGTTCGCTAAATATCATGAGATTGTATCGTCGTTCCAGTTTTAGCGACAAAATTGCGAGTATATAGCGAAGACATTCCCTCACAAATTGCTCGCTAAGTGCTCGCTAAATATCGTTATTTTTGCGAGGATATAGCGAGGAAATGTCCTCGTTAATACTGGGCAGTTAAAAAAATAATAAAACAGTACATTATAGAATTGAACATGCTAAAATTTAGATTCATATACTTGGTAAAATGATATTCAAATACATTCACAAGTACATTAAATTACACATATACAGATTTTATAAAAAAAATTCATTCGATTATACATCATAAGATTTTACACATTCAAAGTTTTTTACAAAAAAGTAGCTAATACAACACTGAAATATCTTAATACAAGTCGATAAATATAATACGAGGCAAAACAATATATTACATATCACTTTCATCAGGAACCAACTTACTTTCTTTTACCTTTTGAGGATGATGCATGGATGGAGTGACGACGACGTCTATATTCCTCGAAATCATCCTCATCATCACTTGCCAAATCTTCTTCTTGCTCGTCGGTATATCTTCTGATTATAAAAAACAAACATAGTATATATTGTAATAAATAATGATTAAATTATAATATTGAATTCAACATTACAATTTATACATATCAAAAATTATAAAAGTAAATCAAATTTTACCTTACAAGTCGATCCTCCAAAGCATGTATTCCATCTCTTATTTCATTCCTTACTTCAGTCTTTATTTCATTCCTTATTTCTGAACGTATGTCAACTTTGAAACTCTCTAATGTAGTTTCCATCTGTGACAACTGAGAACTGAAGTACTCCGAATCAAATGAAGCCTGAGGCGTAGGACGATACTGTCCAGTAGAAGCCGAGGAAGAACCAATAGTCGTATCTTCTGAGTAGTATGGATCCAAACCACCCAATCCTTGCTTTCTGGATAAACTACCCACGTTTCTTTCCATTGAAACTTGCTTCCAAAGTTTCTTGTCAAAGGCTGGGTGTTCATCGACATTATCGTCTCCATATTTTTCTTGATACAAGAAGGTGTACCTATCTTGTATAAATAAACACAAAAAATTAGTTAAAGATAATATAAAATATAAGTGCATATTATTAAAATAACTTTAATTATAATCATTATTACTTACAAATACATCTTTGGTAGTCTGGGTTGACCAAACATACTCAGACCCACTAGTGTGGGATGCAGTCCACTACTCTGCCACTGTAGGTTCCCTACATAGTTTAGTGGCCTACAACACAAATAAAAAAAAACTGATACAAGACATTCCAATACTAACATTTGTTAACATCCAAATGAAAATATGGTATTTCATCTGTAACCAAACTACCAAAGTCAACATTTTTGAAAGAAGAAACCAGTAAAACTCAATAATGAAAAACGTGTAAGCACACCAATGATTAAGAAACTTGTACGCATAAACCAATGTTAATTTTTAGACACTGAATACAAGTGTATAATCCGTAAATAATGAAACTATATGAAATGTTATAGAGTAACGAGAAAATAAATGAAACTATGGACTAAGAGGATGATTATGTACGAAAGGAAAAATCAGGAAGAAGAGGGAATTTTATACGGAAGTTGCAAACAATATCTATATGTGAGCTCCTCTTAAATATACTATGACATCTAGCCACTAATATGGTGTTAACTTACAAACAATCTTGTACCACCGTGTCAGGTTACAATATCTTTCTAACCTCATCGTGCTTTCTTTGTTTTCATGTTCACTTGCACTGCAGCCATCGTCACGTCCACTCGCGCGCACATGTCCCACTTATTTCTCTGTCAACAAAGATGCCTTTTCATGATGTAGGTGTAATTATTTGTATAATATTTTGGATAGAGAAAACGTCCTTTCCCTAATGCAACAACTTCTACTCTTCTCCACCATCCTGGATGCCCAGATGTTTGATTCATTCACTATGACTCCACCCATAATCAGAAATTGTAAACGTTACAGGAATCTAAACATCTGATTGCAATCGTTCATACCTGGGCTCCAACTTTGCAAAAGAGGAAGGTAATCTCCAAGAAAAAACATGAGCGGAAAGATGTATGATTTTCAAATTTTGACTTCTTTCCTGGTCTGATACAATTTGTATGGTTGTTCACCAATTTCTGCCAGAAAGTCGTTAGCTAACAAGCACAGATCGTCCTTTGAACAAAAATATATAGACCACAAACTGACAAGAATTGATGGAAATCGACAACTTCCACAAAATGTCTAACTACAAACAACTCTGACCTTCTCTTCACCTACCAAACCAACCAGTAGAGGAAAAATGAAACTTGATACAGCTCACAGAGACAACAATGAGATCATCGATGACATTTAAGTTTATTATCTTAGGCCTATTATATTTTAAAGGTCTTTGTCTGACTACTGACTCTCAAATGTTGTTTTAGCTGCTGTTTTTATTAATCACTAGTGAATGCATCACATGGACCATAAACGTTAACATTTTTTTTTTAATTTTTTGAAAACAAACATAAACGTTACATTGAATAACTTTTTCCTTCTTGAAGTTTGAAGAACTATGACTCTATGTCAAAAAGGTAAGGTGGGCATCCTAATGCTTCCTTTAGGCGACCAGAAAGAAGAAAAAAATCAAGAGAAGTTGAGGCCCAAGAGAATCCCCGGTTTGGACGCTTTCTCTTGGGTTCCAGACATCTATGAGGAAATTCAAAATCTTTGGGAAGATCATTACAATGGTTCCACAATTGAATACACTAATTTCATGGGGAACACACACTGCTTCACTGGAAACCATAGTGGGTTCTAATTATAGTTTTGTATTCTTAATCAGCACAATAAAGTCTTGTTTGCTCCCTTCAAAGTTGAAGTCATTTTGGATGCAAGTGAAATTTTTTAGTAAAGATAAGTAGTATTAAATATCAATCTCAAGGAAAAAATCGAAAGGAATCAGAAATCCTGCAAGTGTAATTTTTCTATACACGAACTGCACTCCACCTTGACCTCATGTCTCTGGCTCCTGATCCAAAGGTTTCAACATCATTATCAGACGCTACTCATTATCAGACAAAACAATTCATAATTGTTAGACAAGTTTCAATGTAACAAAACTCAATCAACATTTGTACGGAAGTATTAACTTAATTATATTGTAGTTGTAGATAAGTAAATTAATATAAAAATATTAATTAGAAAGTAATATATGAATTAGTGTTCACATCGTTCCATGGAAAAGTAACCTAGTTAATAGAACCATTTGCCAAGACAATGGAAAATATTCATCCTCAATAGTGAGACAAAGGAATGAATAGATATATTCGGTTAACTTTGGATTCTACTCTACTTCACAATTATAGGAATGACATTGTGACACCATAGGACGCAATAGAACTTGTCAAGTAGAACTGAACTGAATTGTATTATGAAGTTCAAGTATTGTTTTACGTGGACTGCGTGTGATATGCCAATGAACATAAGAAAACGATCAATGAATGGATAATACTCAATGAACATAAGAAAACAATATATGCAATTAGTGGCAGAGAATCATATTATTCTAGTCACCAGAATTAATATAAAGATCAATAATATCCTTATTAACTCAGCTCAAAGATCGTTGTGGCTTCTTGATCCGCTCGTAGAACGAATTTCTTGCTTTCCACGATTTGACTTTCCAACCGTGGACCTTTTTTAGAACTCTGCGTCTGTGGAAAAAAGATCACAGAACCCATTCCACCTAGATTTAACATTAATCAATAATATATAAGTTAATTCTCACATGTACAACAATAAAAACATCTAAAATTTAATATAAATAATAATTACCTCTCTGATGTACACCAATACGGAGGAAATGCCTTGGCTACCTGATAATTATCGTGAGGCTTAGGACATTTTACCAATGCATCTATTCGTGCCCTATAATAGATATCATTCATCCTTTTCTTATTTAATTTTGTAAAAGACACACGATAATCCTCCTTGGTATATCCAGGTGAATGTGTAAACTTGCTCTATATAAATACAACATCATTTTCAGTAATAGGTATTAATTGTTTAACTTATAGATAGAATAAAAAAAATAATTACCAATAGCACATCAAACATTCTTTCCTTCTCATCTGGATGCAAATGTGACCACCGGTACTCGATGGTCGATGCATAAGATCTAAAACTTTTTATGATCTCTGACGAGATCCTATGACTCATCTTGAAGTTACTGCAAATGAATCAAGTTAGGTACAGGAAAAAAATAGTACATGTTGACTAACACCAAATT
>JAMKQA010022659.1:0-41687 GCA_024699735.1 Posidonia australis
GGTGCCTCTCATGGTTGCAAATGGTTCTCTATTTATAGGGATCTATGAGAGGGGTAACTCATGGAAGCTGGAGGGCCTCACAGACGAAGAGGCTCGAATATTCTCGAGCACATTCGTTGGCAAAGGTAACAGCCGAAAGATGGAAGGTCAACAGTCGTGGTCTGGAAACGGCTGCGCGCTTGCTTGGTGCGCCTGCAAGGTGCGCCTATGAGGTGCGCCTGGTTCGTGCGCCAACTCAGTTCACAGAATCTCTGATTGGGGCTCTGGCTTGCTAATAGGTTTGGGGCTTGGTTTAAGGGCTGATCACATCTAAAGCAACATAAGGATACTCATCTCCGGGTCACCTCATAATCGGGGTGTCTACACCCATCAGATAGACTTGGCTCCAGTGATCCTGGCAGAATCTTATTGAGCTTTGGACCGGTCATTGCGATGCTACCGGCACTTCTATGGCTGCGGAGCTTTTGTACAGGTATGGTTGGCTGCACATATGGGTGTAGAGATCTTACCCCCGCAACGGTCGGCCTTCAAATCCTATAGTCAAAGAAGTCATGCTTGCACGCTCACCTCGGTTCGAAAAGAGTACAAGCGGTTAGAAAGCTTGACAGAAGACAAAGTCATCTGGTGCATTATTCCTTCAGCCACTCATAACTGAAGGCTTTCTTCAATACAGCCGATATGCAACTTATCATCTTGCCAGGGCTAACTGGTGGAGTTGAGTATCACCCAGTCCGTGTGATGTGGCAGTTCGACTATTAGCAAGATTCCCTTGTTCAGGGGCTAATGCCATCCCAATTCCAAGAGTACCTTCTGAGTTCCTGTGCTATGACTAAGGAGCTATATCGTTTACTTAGTGGCTCCATACGATCAAAAGATCTCTTAGTCATAATGAGGAAGGGTTGCACAACAGATTATGAAGCCGAAGTTGAAGAAACATGGCCAATCTGCAGCGCTGCTCTGAGCCATACGCTCTTTACCAAGGCTCTAGGCTCGAAGAGATCCAGCTTGTTTGATTGCTATGGTTGATGCGGAGTAGAAATAGCCATTGCAAGAACATGTGCTTGACTGGTTCATGATTCTGCTTTCTTCTGCCTATTGGCATGGCATTGGGGACCACCCAGATAATAGTCGAGAATCGTTTTATTGCCTAGGCCTGGACGAATGAAGTCTTCACAAACTTCTGTACCATGTAGGGTGAAATCTAGCCTACTCTGTTGGACTTGCCCTAGTTGAGCAAGTCTAGTTTTTTTCTAGACTACCGGACGGAGTCTTGATGGTTCCATCCCAGGTTCGATCTAGACGGATGATTCTCGATGCCATATCTTGCCTATGAATTCCGATCCTGACAGACAAAACCGAGGCTACCCTTTTCCATTTTTCTTCTAGACTACCGGATGGAGTCTAGATGGTCCCATCCCAGGTTCGATCTGGACGGTCGAATCTTAGTGCCAACTCTTGCCTTTGAATTTCGATCTTGACAGACGGAATCAAGGCTACACTTTTTCCATTTTCTTCTAGACTATCGGACAGAGTCTAGATGGTCCCATCCTAGGGTCGATCCGGACAGACGAATCTCAGTGCCGCTTCTTGCCTTCGAATTCCGATCCCGCCAGACGGATTCAAGGTCCCCTTTTCCATTTTTTCTCATGGAGTACCGAACGGAGTATAGATGGTCCTATCCTAGGCTCGATCCGGACGAACGAATCTCGGTACCACCTCTTGCCTTAGAATTCCGATCCTGACAGACAGATTCAAGGCCACCTTTCCATTTTCTTCTAGACTACCGGACGGAGTCTTGATGGTCCCATCCCAGGTTCAATTTGGACAAATGATTCTCAATGCCACCTCTTGCTTTTGAATTCTAATCCTGATAGACTGATTCAAGGCCACCTTTCCATTTTCTTTTGGACAACTGAACGGATTCTCGGTGGTCCCATCCTAGGTTTGATCTAGACGGACAAATCTCGGTGCCACCTCTTGCCTTTGAATTCTGATCCTGATAGATGGAATCGAGTCTTCCCTTTCCCATTTTTCTTCTAGACTACCAGATGGAGTCTAGATGGTCCCACCCCAGGTTCAATCCGGACGGACGAATCTCGATGCCACCTCTTGCCTTTGAATTCCGGTCCTGATAGATGGGTTCAAGGCCCCCATTTCCATTTTCCTTTCTAGACTACCAGACAGAGTCAAGATGTCCCATCCCAGGTTCGATCCAGATGGATGAATCTCGATGCCACCTCTTGCCTTTGAATTCCGATCCTGATAGATGGAATCAAGGCTACCCTTTTTCCATTTTTCTTCTAGACTACCGGACAGAGTCTAGATGGTCCCATCACAGGTTCAATCCAGATGGATGAATCTCAGTGCCACCCCTTTATTTTTAAATTCCGCTCCGAATGGACGGAATAACGGCAAACTATCTTCCTCCATCCTTTTGGTTGGTATCCCGAACTAGCCAGGCAATACTTGTGGTGCGTATTCCCTACATGCCTTGTTCCTTTTCCCCCATTATGGGTTGGTAGCCTGAACAACTCGAATGACTTCCATGACTAGTCACTTTTCAGTCGGCAAGCACCATAAGTCTTGTCCGGTGCTTTTCTCGACAAGTGTTATAACAAGTCATGTCCTTTAGGACCTGATTGGTCGTCAACTTGTCATCCTGCACTACATGCATCATCTAGTGGTATACATCATAATCTTCAGGTGGCATTCGTTCACCGTGCACCATCATCTACTAGTACATATTATTCATCAACAACCGCAGTCACCTCAGCATTAACACTAGTATTCTAAGTCAGCATTTGTAATTAGTATTAGTTTCCATGTTTTTGGCTTCGTCAGTGGAATTCTGGGTGGCAGGTCATGACTTCTGGTCCATTAACCAACTAGGCAGCTAGTTGCCAGTAGCTATCACTTTGTTTGAGCTTCGGGTAGGGTGTCTTTGTCAACCCGGAGCAATGGTCTCCGCCTCCTGTTCCTTGTTCCTTGTAAGAGGGGGAGGAGAGGGGCGGGGTGTCTTTGTCATCCTTGAGCATCAGTTTCTATTTCATTCGTCCTTCGAACTTGCTTAGGGAGGGGCATCTGTAGACATCACATATGCTTGCAAATGGACTTAACTCTAAAATCCAACCAAAAAATCCTAACCCTAGACTTATACCCTAAGCCTAAACCCCCAAACTTAGTCCAAAACCCTAAAACTAACTCAAAACCCTAAAATTAACTCAAAATCCTAAAACCAACCTAAATCAAATCCAAAATCTAAAACCAATCAAAATCCTAATCTAACCACCTAAACAAACCTCAACCACTTCCCACTCCATCATAACAACCTATAACAACTTCTAACCACCCAAACAAACTTAACCACTTCCCACCTTCATCATAACAACTTATAACAACTTGTAACCACCAAAACAAACTTAACTACATCCCACCTTCATCATAACAACCTATAACAACTTGTAACAACTTCTAACAACCTCAGACTATCCATAACAAACTACTCTAACAAATCTAGCCATTTGTAAGCCTATAAATACCCCACCATTTGCAAGAGAAAAAGGAGAAGAAACTTGGGAAAATTGAGAGGAGAGCCACCAAGGTATTTTCTCTCAACCAGAGCAACCAAAAGTGTCTAGGAGTAGAGAGGAAGCTTAGGGAGGGAAAGAATTCCAGTTTCTGGTCACCTTCGATGAGCTCCGGCGACCTCCAACGACCATTTCCACTGTCCACAGTTACGCCTTCCACTGACCTCAATTTTCTTCAGAAAGGATCCCCTAGGTCTTCTTCTTTCTTCCTCAACCGATTCCAGTAGTGCCAGAGGGTTTCCCAGGCTGGAATTGGAGTTTCAAGGGTCGCTAGACTTGTTTTTCGAAAACATAGGCGAGGGCACGAATCCCGTTAACGATTCGTGCCCAAATGTGCTCAATCTTCTTAAGTCTGGCCTCTCCTTGCTTCTCCACCCCTCTGAACGCTGCTTCAACCACTAAGGAAGCCACAAGGAGTAGCTCACCGAAGCCGTGCTCACTGTTGTCGGAGAAGAAGACCCCTGTGCAGCACTATCCGACGCTCCGCTCTTCATAGCAGTACCCCAACCCAAGGGAAATGATTTATAGAGCTCCGCTGACTCATTGGAAGTGCCAGTGCCTCGAATTAAGCCCTGATCCCTTCCAGCAACCACCATCGTCGATTCGTCACTGCAACTCTGTCAGGATGTCAGATGACGGCTTGTTTCAGGCTTCTGGATGATGGAAAATCATCATCACCTCATCCACAACTCTATCGGAGTCCATAAGCGCCGCACCGCAGCCTCTAGGGCCACCTTTATCCTTGACGCCGTCACTAGAGCTGCCTCAATGGCAAAGGGGATAGGCTACCTCTTCCAACCGTCGAGCGTCGGATACAAACCGCTAGATCCTCCTCCCGCCTTCTCTTCTTAGTCCCAGTGAACTCTGATGCTAGATCAAGCATCGGGATCTAGGGCATCCCATGTGGTCATCGACGACAAAGTTCCGTCGTCAGCGGTCTTCGTTTATTTTTCATTAAAAAATAATAAAAAATAGTTCACTTTTAAAAAAACTTCTGATCCTTTTCTTTTCTTACACATAGGTCATTATTTCTTGCATTTAGGTCCCTACACTAGCTTTTTAAATCATTTTTATAATGTTGGTTTCGAGCAATTGTAGTGTGACCCTTGTACATTCTTGTTAATGTTTTCCATGTTTTAAATTTTGATATAAACCCTCTGAGTTTCTTTTTATACATTTTAAGTCCAATATTTTGCATAAAAAACCTTGAGTTTTATTAAAAGTGTTCTGAATGCATAATTTTCTGGCATAATTGCAAATCAAACCGTAAATATTCAAATATTTATTCAAATGCGCCCAGAATTGCATTTTAAACCTAGAACTTCATTAATTTCACATTGAAAGTAAATTTTCCAGGGTAAAATTACAAGATAGTCCCTGAACTTCCTATTTTCAAACATAAACTCATTTTCTTGCACATTTAACTCTGAATTCCTTCAGAATTTGCATGAAACACATGTTTTACTGGCAAAATTGCAGATTGAGCCCTTGGGATCTTGAATTTGACCAAAAATGTACAGTTTTTCACATTTGACCCTAAATTTCTTCAAAATTACGAAAAATGTGTTTTCCTATGTAATTTGATGATTTAGCCATAGAATTACTGCCTTCATTCAGAATTTGGGAATTTTGCACAAAAGTCCCTAGAATTTACACTTTTTTACTTACACAATTATTTTGTACATTTTGTTCCCTTTTTCATGCATATTTTCTCATGCCTTCTTTCTTGCATTATGCACACACTTCCAATTCATTTTTAAGCTTTCTTTTCCCATTGTTTCCCTAATTTCTTCTGACTTTTACAATTTTGATTTGATTTGGTTTTCCATCGCCCGAGGGTGTACAGTAATAGGCTTTACAATGTCAACAATTACCCGAATAAGGATTATTTTATCCAATTTGATTTTCTTGGATTTCTTCAAGTTTCCGTTGATTTGCGTGACGCTTTCCGAGTGTTCTCAGTTTTCATGATTTTCCTCATTGCCCACGGTTGTATAGTAAAGTGCCATTTGCAATGCCTACATTGTCCCTTAGATTTTCATTTTTTTTCTTTTATTCATTTCTTCTCTTTGATTTGGCATGTTTTCGCAGTCATCTTAAGCATGTGCATTTAGAGTAGACAAGCATACACACAATAGACCATTAACAAGCAGGAAACCTAGAAAGGCCGAGTTCTTCCGGTGCGTGGGGGTGCCTAACCCCTTCCCCATGCGTAACAAGAATCCTTACCCTTTCTCTTACTCACATTGATTTGTGCACTACATCCATTAGGCATGAAGCATGCATACGTTTTCTTCACCTTGGTTTCTTTTGGTTTTTTCCTTTGTGTTTGGTTTTCCTCGTCTTTCCAATAAAAGACTAGGTGGCGACTCCTTTCCTTATCCTTTCTTATCTTTCCTTGGTGTTTCCGAGTCTAGTCTTCTTCCCCAGATTCACCATCTTCGCCATGACCGTATTGGGACTCCTCGTGTGCTTCCATGCACCATGGAGAGCCATGTAGGGTTCCACCAGCATGGTCACACATACGTCGGATCCCTTGCAGTGCCTGTTGACATGGGATGCCCAGCTTAGTAGTAGTTAGTTTATGCACCCATGCGTAGAGCACCACGCACCTCTCACATCACCATTGTCATCGAGCAAGTGTATCTCATCGCATCGGCAATGCCAGCACTGTACCACGGTCAAGCATAACCGTGCTGCCCTTAGTGTTACTTCACGCCCCTAGTTGAACCCTTGAGTGTCGTCATTCAGAAGGTACAATCACTCATGAAGTTTTCGGATGTCTGCCCACTGTTGCATCTGCTACCTAGGTGGTACAAAGCAGACCTATTTTGCAACTTCCATCGCACCGCGGGTTATGCGACGAATAGTTGCTTCGCGCTCAAGAATGCTATTTAGGACTTGATTGATCATATGGTCATTGTCATTCACACCCAGTAGATGGAGTCAACACTAGCATGAGCACAAGCATCTGCATCTGTCCCTGAACACCCTAGTATTGTTTGCCAACCACTCCCTGAGCACGGCCGTCCAGATGCACCGGGGACAATTGGGATGCATGTTCATTTTCTTGCCCAGTCCAACGTTTCCATGCTGGACGCTTCGGATTTCATTCATGATTCGTCTACTCTTCCCCCACTATCTTTGTATCACTCTTTTCTCGAGGGTTCAAGCTCCACGGTGAACTTGATCCAACTCGCCGCCAGACTGGAATATCCCGTAATCCCCCTGGCACACCCACCTTCACTTGGTACACCAGCAATCCTGCTAGCACGGTCACTCCTGCCAACCACATCAGTGACCCCACTAACACAATCCCCAACATCTATAGCACCTGTCACCCTACTAGTCCATCCCACCATGCAGTCACCCTGGCCTGTATCCCTAACAGTTTAACCGTTTGTAAGCCTACCCGTTGTTCGGCCAGAGTTGGTCTCTAGGGCACCTATAGTCGTCAATTTGACCCAAGATAGCCATCGCATGCCCTACGACTATGTCGTAGAGATGTGTGCGGAGGTCACACGTTCGAGGCAGGTGTATAGGGCCCTAGGTCTTTAGCTTAAGCAAACCCGACCTACTGTAGCTCCACCACAGCTAGAAAGCCAGCCATTAAAGCCCACCATTGAGGAAGCCTTAATGAAGCCCTCTTCCACCATAGCCAAACCTGTAGCCGACATTATTACTCAACTTATGAAGGTCAAGGCCGATATTTTCATTTGGTACTTGATCCACACTTCGGTTGAGCACCGAGAGGCCTTCCTCTGGGTTTTCCAAGCTGCCCATGTAACCCCCACCATAGAACCCACAACCCTCGAAACTATGGTAAGTATGATTGCCACACCCCAAGTCATCTCCTTCACTTCCCAAGAATTACCTCCGGCAAGGATCAATCGAAATGGTACAATTTAAGAACTTTCGTATTCCCCTAACCTTGATCATTAATGGCGTAGGCGTGAACGTCTGCCCCTTGCGCATAGCAAGCAAGCTCGGATTCAAGGCTGACGATATTGTCCCAGTGTAACCATGCCAACGATAGCCTCGTGCTTGGCGTAGAAGGCCAAATGCGCGAGGGTCGGCAAATCCACAGCAAAACAATAAAAGAAAATGATAAAAATGCAGGAGTCGCCACCTAGTCTACTTGAAAACGGGAGACAAGGAAAACCATTTTAAAACATTAAAACCATGCCATAAAACCAACGGAAAAGGTCAACATGAACCAAGAAAATAAGCAAGGATCCCTGTTACGCACGAGGAAGGTATTAGGCACCCTTGTGCACTCAAAAAATCGGTCATTCATGGGTTTTTCGTTTATTTATATGAAATGTTGGCTTTTCAACCTGTTTCTGTACGCCCGAGGGCGATATGCAATGCACTCTATATGCAAGCGTTGCCTTATGCTAAACATGGATAGAGGGACAGTAGGATGTGTCCTGATGCTCAGAAAGGTCACCCAAGTTGTGGGTCAAGCACCAGTGCAAAGATATTGCACGGATATGACCACGGATCCGACAACATCGAGTGGCTAACGTCCTCGCTTTGCTATATGCAAAACCTAAGCTACCATGCATAAATGTGGATGAAAATAGATTGGAGTCCTCCCGATATATCCATGAGGACACCCAAAGAAAACCAAAGGCAAAGCAAATTAGGAAACATGCTAAATACCATGCGAAAAGGAAAACCAAAACACACAAGAAAACCAAGAAGCAAACGGGATGTCGAAAACATGTGTGCTCCATGCCTAATGGATAAAATGCACAAATGAATGCGGGCCAGAGAAAGGGTAAGGATTCTGGTTACGCATGGGGAGGGGGTTAGGCACCCACATGCGCCCGAGAAAACTTGGTCTTTCTAGGTTTCCTACTTGTCAATGGTCTATTGAGTGTGTGCTTGCCTATTCTAAATGCTCATGCTAATGATGACTAGGAAACATGCCAAATGAATGAAAATAAATGAAACAAAGGGAAAAAGTTAATCCGAGGGTCAAATGTAGGCATTGAGAATGCCGCTTTACTATACGCCCTCGGGCGATGAGGAAAATCATGAAAGTCAAGAAATTCTCGGAAAGCGTCTCGGAAATTTGGATAAATCTGAGAAAATCAAAAATGGGAAAATAATCCTCATTTCAGGACAATGTCGGCTTTGATAAGCCTTTTATTGTACGGCCTCGGGTGATGGAAAGCCAAATCAAGTCAAATGACACGAAAATCGAAAAGAATTTGGGAAACGACGAGAAAACCAAACTCGCAGCGAGTCAGAAATTTGTACGCAATGTAAGGAAGAAAAGGCAAGAAAACTTGCATAAAAAAGTGCATCAAAATGTGCAAAATGCATGTATGAGTGTAAAAATAAGAATTCCAGGGGCCTTTACGTAAAAACCCTAATTCTGAATAAAACTGAAATTCTGAAGCCCAAATCATCAAAAATAAATAGGAATACACATTCTATGCAATTATGAAGAAATCTGGGGTCAAATGTGCAAATATGTACTTTTCTGGCCAAATTAGTGTTTCCTAGGGGTTAGAATGCAATTTTGCCACTAAAACATGCATTTAAAGCAATTCTATGGAAATTCAGGGTAAAATACGCAAGAACATGGATTCAGGAAAGTCTCAAAAAGGTTCAGCATTAAAACAGTCATTTTACCCTAGAAAACATGCACTCAATATAAAATCTGTATGTGTAGGGGCTAAAATGCAATTTAACTAGAAAAACAATGTATTCAGAAGATTTCAGAGAAGTTCAAGGCCTAAAATGCAAATTAAGCAAAGAAAATATGCATTTTGGAGAGTTTCAGTAAAGTTTAAGGGTTAAAATACAATTTACCCAAAGAAATATGCATTTTGAAAGGTTTCAGAACAGTTCAGGGACTTATGCAAAACATATTTGATTAAAATGCATGAAAAGAAACTCTAGGGGTTTTTGTTTAACTATTAAACCTAGGAAACATTATTTTGAGTGTTCAAGGAGCATAATCCAATATTTTCAGTTAAAACTTTATTCAAACGAATTAAGAAAAATGAGCTTGGACCTAAGTGTAAGAAAATGACCTATTTGTAATAAAAAAGCACCTAAATGCAACAGATAGAAAGTTACAAAAATTTATTTAAAATAAAAAGGTTTTAAATTGTTTTTAAAAGAAAATGATAACGGCAGCCGTTGGCGATGGTGCTCTGCCGTGGACGACCGCCGGAGAGGCAATCAGAGGCTTTCCCATTGTCTGATTTGAGATCAGACCATGTGGGAAGCAAGAATAAGAAAAGGGGAGAAGATCCAACGGCTAGGATCGGGGCTCCGATGGTGGGAGTGGGCCTCCCACCTACCTCGCCATCGAGGCACTCTGGCAACGGCGTCGGGGAAGAAGAGAGCTCCAAGAGGGTCGTGGTATGGCGCTAAGGGATCCAGGGGGCTTGGAGGCAATGAGAAGAGTCCTTCCCCTCTTCTAGAAGCGAGAATGGGGCACTTCCTCCATCCTTGAACCAAGCATGCCATCGACGTGATTCTTCTCCGACGATCTCGACTACGACGGCCGTCCAGGGCATGTGGCATGGATCTGAAGGCTTAGGAGTACTTGAGATGCACCATGGAGTGTTTTTGGAAGATCAGAGCGACATGGAGTGGCTGGAGGCGTCGCATCTGCTCTGGGAACAGTCTTCTTCTCAGGCTCCGGCAGGACGTCGTGATTCTAGCAAGGTTCTAGAAGTGTCCTTGGGAGGCAGCGTAGCGGTGAGCAGAGGAGTGGATAAGATGGAGTGAGGGCCAGGGAAGAAGATCCAGGGCTATGGGGCTCGAATCAGCTGGTGGATTCGCGCCCCCACCTAGGCCACCGAAAAATCACTCCAACGAGGCCTGAGAGCTCTATTCCAACCAGAGGAGACCTCTTGATCTACTGGAATCAAACCAGGAAGATAGGGGGAGACCTAGGAGTGCATTTCTAACAATAATTGAAGCCAGAGAAGAGCGTACCTGGTCTGGCTGTGGCATTGCTGATCGAAGCTTGCTGAGGAAGGCGTTGGGGTAGGCTAGAGTGCTCGGAGCAGCTCGGTAGAGTAACGTTGAGCTCCAAGATCTCTCCCATCTCCCTCTCTCCTTTATTTTTTTCAGATCCTCTCTGTTCACCTCTTTTTATAGGTGAGGTCCACGGCTGCCGTAACAACCCACCACCACTTATAACAAAACCCAACGACACCTAACTATCTAACCAACTTCCCAACAGTCTAACAGTCCTTAACAAACTAACGACCTAACAACTTGTTGTTCTCCACACTCCACCCTTTCTCCTTGCTCACTGATAGAGATCAACGACGGTCCAGGTACACAGCGATGCGTCTGGTGGCTTTGGTTCAAGCATCAAGTTGCGGGAAATGGCTACAGTGATTGCTGGGCTCATGTAGAAGCTAGGTAAAGGATGGGTTGCTAGTGTTGTTGGCTGGATTCGTGAGAAGAGTGGGGAGAAGGAATTAGTGTTGGGTTGGAATAAGGTGAAGAAGATGGGTTGAGGAGTTGTGGGCCTTTGTGGGCCCAAATGGGCTTGATGGGCCTAAGTAGGATTCCGTGGGCCTTGACGGACCTATGTGGGCTTTGTTGGCCTTCATGGGTTTTAGTGGGCTTCATGGGCCTTGATGGGCTTTGGTCGATTCAATGGGCTTTGCGTATGTCTAGTGCGACTACATGGTGCACCTAAGAAGTGCGCCTGTTTGGTGCGCTAGATATGTGTGCCAGTGAAGTGCACTTGTCTGGTGCGCCAAATATGTGCACTAGTGAAGTGCGCCTGTCTAGTGCGCCAGATTGGTGTGCTAGAGATGTGCGCTTGCATGGCCCCGGACCACAGCTTAGACCATTTGTTGTTGGGTTTGGTGTTCTTTTGCTTTGGGACAATACCAGGGTTTGAGCTCACTTGTGATCAAAAGCCCAGCCACCATACTTTATCCTACAAGCCTGCAAAATTGCAAATTTGGGGTGTCTACACCATGCGATATAAAACCTTGCAAACATGCATAAGACCATCTGAAAATGCACCATGGACCTCTAAAAGACCTGATCACATATGAGTGAGTTTCCCCTCTTCCACATGGTCATAAAGGAAACAGGAAACCCAAGAAAGCATGATATGGTCTTGTGCTCAAGGGCTATATGTCTCACACAAGACAACACAACCCTACTCTGAATAAAGCTAATGGGTTTCAGCCATGCTACACTATTTTGGATCATGGACTATTGCATAAGAGCTCCTCAAATAGGAGACCATGGGGCAACAAGTTCACCAGACCCTAGTAACAGTCTAACTATGCTAGATGCAAAACTTAAACAAACAGTACTATCACATACTGAAATTGTGCACATAATAACATGACATATGAGGGATAAAACATCATGAAAATCAAAGTCCAAGACAATCAGAATAGCATGTAGATTATGATGCAAAGTTGGATGCCAGCTAGGTGCACCCCAGATACTCTGTTTTAGACTATGGTCTAACTTCAGAGCCTGGACCAAATGTATGCAACCAACTAGGTTACTAATTACCCAAACCATTAAGATAGATGCCAAAGAACTTAATCATGTTAATCAAATAAGCATAAAAACCCTCTTATCACTCTCTCCTCAAACCATGCATATTCATAGATCACAAAGACTACAGTTACTGTCGATGGGTTCTCTGATTCATACAGTGATTTAATTGACTCAGGGATCATGTAGAAAAGATAAAACATGTAAAAAGGATGCATTACGATTCATGTTCTATAGCATGCGATTACATAAGACTATGATTTATTGTTAACACACCGTGCAAAATTTATCATGACAGAGAATCAATGGACATATAAGGGAGCATCATGAATATCCAAAAATTCACAAAAAGGCACGAGAGACATCTATGTATACAATATATAAGTTTAGTTGCATGCTTTATTCAGAATGTTAAGTAAAATCTAAGTGGTGAAATGGGTAAAGGACCTTACCTCCTTGGGTGTCTCCTCCATGAATGGCTCAAGGTATTTCCTCCTTCTTGCTTGGGCTCGGTTGGGGATGCTCAGGAACGCGAGATTGTGCTCTGGAAGTTGGGATGCAGGTTGCTAGGAGTGGGTGGTTTGCTAAGAATTTGCCAAGAGCTTGCTAAGAGAGTAGAAAGTTCCTTCAAGGGGACCTTTTAAAGAGAAAGGAAAAGGGTAACTCCTAGGATGCAAAAGGCCTCGAAACCCAACAGCCTTGCATAGATTTGTGAAGAATATTCGCAAGTGAGGGTTGAAAGCATAGAATATGGAAAACCAACAACCAGTAGCATGAGAAGTGGTTGCGCGCTAGCATGGTGTGACAGCTTGGTGCGCCACGTCGGTGCACCAGTTTGGTGCGCCACGTCGGTGCGCCAGCTTGGTGCACCAACTTGGTGTGCCACATTGGTGTGCACACCTAGCTACTAGACCATAGGCTTATGGTCAATTTGTGTGATGATCTCGGGCTAATGTCAAATAGGGTTCAAAAGTGCTTAAGCTTGCCGCATCCAAAGCAACATCTTCAAAAGGATCCACCTACGAGCCGCCTCAAAATCAGGGTGTCTACACCAAGTGGTAAAGGGAATGACGTCGTTCGACAGCACGCACCACGATGCATTGGGCTTATTGGTAATCCCCCTCGTCATTGGCCCAACTGAGTATGATGTGGAATTATACGTCGTGGATCTTGAACCTTCGTTCAATCACCTGCTTGGGCGCCCTTGGCTCCACAAGCATCAAGTCATCCCGTCGACTCTCTATTGCATGATCAAGTTCAGCTGGGGCGATAACATCGTTACCGTCATTGCTGAAAACTTTATGAAGGAGAAGATCGATGCTGTATCAACCCTGTCCCACCAGACTATCTGCTTTGACCCCAAGCCTTCAAATGTTCTTTTCCTGGTTAATCAGTTTGAGCCAATTAACTTCATCCCCGAATTTGAACGTGGCAGCTACCCACTTGTCTGTAGCAATTCCTTTAGGATGGTCGGGAATCTATGTCGCCGCTGGGGGTATGAGAAGGGGACACCTCTCAGGATGTACGGTCAGGGGATTGCTGTGCCTGTTGTCACCGAGGAGCAGAGTGATCGAAAATGACTTGGTTCGAACAGCTACGACAAGAAGAATATTCCCGACACTTGTAAATATCAAAGCCGAACCACTCTTTCACTTGTACTAACTTTGTTAGTGCAGGCATTCTCATTCTAGGGTAGAGTCCAGACTCGCCAGTGCTACAATGAGACACTCCGTCAAGCACAGTTGAATGGGTAGGCATTGAGGATTACTACTCCGAAGAAGATGCCATCGCAGTTTCAATTCTAGCCACAGCAGTTGTAGTCCCAACCACCGCAATTTCAGTTCTAGCCACAGCAGTGACAGTTTCAGTCATCACAATTTCAGTCCCAGCCACTACAGTTTCAGTTCCAGCCATGGTAGTTTCAGTCCCAGCCACTGCAATTTCAGTTCCAACCACACCAGTTTCTGTAACAACCACTATAGTACCTGCCATGGTCACATTGTTAGATATGACAGTTCCAGCATCAACCATAGCCACAACTCCAGTTCCTTTATCCACAATAGTAGTTCCAATTTTTACGTCAGCCCCCACCACGACATCAGACGCAACAGTGATCCCATGGGTAGGCTGTGCAGCATCCGTTGGACATCAAACGGTAGATCCTCTCTCCTAAGACACTCTGACTCAGATAACGCATGCCCTGATCCGATTGTTGGCGTGTAGCGCCAACCCCTGCACAATACCATTGACACACACAAGCAACGGTCCAGAGGCTGTGTATTATGTGGATCTTACATTTGATGAGGACGAGGGAACAGTTGTAGAGGCACAGATGGATGAGGTGCTCCAAAGCATGGAAGTTCTATTTCAAGAGCAGCTTGCCATCTTGGCAAAAGAAACATGGAGGAGGTGAGGCACTGGAAAGGCCATGCCACATTGATTGAGGCATCCCTTTCTTCTCTGCAAGGAACTTAGGACTATTCAGTTATCATGGTCCTGGAAGAAGAAGAAGAGCTGGCCCACTTTAGACCAGATGAGTTAATCACTCAGTAATTAGAGGGCGGGTCCAAATGGTACTAGCAGCTCAAGCCCCACCTTACGCAAGGAGGGGGCCAAAATAAAAATCTCAGTTGAGCTTAGGGAAGAACATAGGTAGTATCACTCTAATCAGTTAGCAACAGGACAACCGTCAATCAGTAGTACACTTTGTAAATAGCAAAGAAAATCCAAAAAAAATCAAAAAATCTGAAAAACCTAAAAAAATTAGAAAAACCATAACATTCAAAAAAATCAGCAATAATTGAAGAAGCAGCATCAAAGTGTCAAGAAGCATTTGACTCTTGAGAGGATACAGAATGGGATGACACAAAGGTTGCATGCCACCAGTACATGAATACGAGAGTCAGCGTAACTCTCCTTCGGCGCCGAAAGGGCCAAGCATCAGAGTAGATTTGCATCTTCGGTACAGCGGATCCTACCTTTTAGAAGGAGGTGTTGTCGGAGCTCGTGGCCTAGGAGGAGGAGGATGACAATGGTGCACATAGGGATGACGACGTGCCAATAGAATTCCAATACCATCATGATGACCCAGAATACCCGAATCTCCATGTGGAAGAAGAAACCAAGCTAGTGAACATCGGAACCATTGACGATGTCAAAGAATTGTGCATCAGTGCTAAGCTCACTCTGCAGGTGAGGGCAGAATTCATTGCCTTCCTCAAGGAGTAGATAGATGTGTTCGGTTGGAGTTATAGCAACATGGTCGGCCAGGATATAGAGGTAGTAGTACACAATCTACCATTGAAGCCTGATGTCAAGCCTACCATGCAAAAGCTTAGAAGATGGCGACCCTAGTGGCTGCTCAAACTTATGGAGGAAATTATGAAGTAGCATAAGGTGGACATCCTAAAGGTCATCCTATACCAAGAATGGCTTGCAAACGTCATCCCAGTGCCAAAGAAGGTTGGATGGGTTCGCATGTGCATTGATTATAGAGATCTCAACCGGGTGAGTCCTAAGGATGACTTTTTGCTACCTCACATTGATATCCTTGTAGACAATACAGTCGGCCACAAAAAGCTATCATTTATGGATGGATTCTTAGGCTATAATCAGAATAGGATGGCAGAAGAAACTATGGAGAAGCCATCATTCATCACCCCATGGGGAGTCCTCTGCTACAAGGTGATGCAATTTGGGCTCAAGAATGCAGAGGCTACATATCAGAGAGCTATGAAAGTGCTATTCCATGACCTTATACACCAAGCGGTTGAAGTTTATGTTGATGATATGATAGCTAAGTCCAAAGAGCCCAAAGATCATCTAGCTTGCCTGAGGAAGCTATTCAATCGTCTACGCAAGTACAAGCTCTGCCTTAACCCCAGTAAATGCACCTTCGGGGTTTCATCTAGCAAGCTTCTTGGCTACATCATTAGCCAATGGGGAATTAAGGTCTATCTAACTAAGGCTCGGGCCATAATTAACATGCATCCCCCCCGCTACAGAAAAAGAAGTTAGAGGACTACTGGGTCGCCTATAATATATCAGCAGATTCATAGCTTAGCTCACACCAATCTGCGAGCCGATCTTCAAGCTCCTAAGGAAGAATGCACTGATCAGATGGAATGAGGAATGTCAGGCAGCCTTTGACAAGATGAAGTAGTTGTTAACCAAACTTCTGGTTTTGGTCCCACCAGAGCCAGGGCGGCCCCTACTCTTTTATCTATCTGTAACCCAACATTCCATGGGAGTGGTATTGGGCTAGCATGATGAATCTGGCCACAACGAGACGGCGATATATTATCTAAGTAAGAAGTTTAATGATTGTGAGGCCAGGTACACTACCATAGAGACGGTCAACATGTCTGTCATCTGGGCAGCTCAACGCCTAAGGCATTATATGATGGCATACCTAGTCCTGCTGCTTTGTCTCCACGACCCTATAAAGTATCTACTTCAGAAGCCAACACTCATACAACGGTGTGTCAAGTGGCAGGTGTTGTTGTCCCAATACGACATCACATTCGTCACACAAAAAGCCATAAAAGGACAAGCAGTGCCAAACCATCTGGTCAAGCTACCTATACCAGAACATCAACCCTTGTGGACTCAATTCCTAGACGAGGATGTGGTACTCATCGAGGATAATGTTAATGAACCGGAGATGGCCGAGGAGAAGGATCAATGGCGCTTATACTTTGATGGCATAGTGAACAAAAGAGGAATGGGCAATGGTGCCATATTGGTAGCCCCCAAAGGCCAGATGACTCCCTACACGAGGAAATTAAATTTCAATTGCACAAATAACGAAGCTGAATGTGAGGTGTGCATATTGGGACTTCAAATGGCCTTGGAGCATGGTGTTCATAAGTTACTTGTATGTGGCGATGCCATGCTGGTTATTGCACAGGTCAACGACAATTGGAAGACCAAGGATCAAAACCTCATCCAATATTATGCCCATCTTATGATGCTCGTGGCAAAGTTCTAGGAGGTTTGTTTTTCCTTTATGAATAGAGCCAAGAATGCCTTTGCAGATGCCTTGGAAACCTTAGCGTCTTGGCTCTCGATACCAGAGGTCCGTTTATTGGATGTGTCAGTTACATGTATAGATCAACCAGCACACTGCATGAACATAGACGAAGCAGACCCACCGGAAGAGCTCCCATGGTACCATGACATTAATGTTCTTCTGGAAACCAGGAACCTCCCTCCTCAGGTGTCAGCAATAGAAGCAAGGACATTGAAGCGCTTGGCATCCAACTATGTACTCAGGACTGGCCATTTGTAGAGGAGATCTTGTAACCAAATGCTCCTGATATGCTTGAATAAGAAGGAGGATGATGCCGTCATTTTACAAGTCCATGTTGGGAAATGCAGGCCACACATGAATGGATATCTGTTAGCCATGAAGATCATGTTGCAAGGTTATTATTGGTCGACCATGGAGGCTGATTGTTTCAGTTTGTGCAAAGGTGTCACACCTACCAAATCCATGGGAATCTAATCCATGCTCTCCGACAACAACTTCACAGCATGTCATCACCAAGGCCTTGCTCCACCTAGGGAATTGACGTTGTCGGTGCCATTCATCCGGCAGTATCTAACGGGCATCATTTCATCCTGGTGGCCATCAATTACTTCACAAAGTGGGCCGAAGCGGCATCATACAAGACTGCCACTACTGCAGTAACAGAGAAGTTCCTAAAGAACAACATCATATCCCGATATAGGGCCCCACACGCAATAATATCAGAAAATGGGAAGAACTTTATAGCCAAAAGGGTCGAAGATTATTTACATAATTTCTGCATTAAGCATCACCGTTCTTCACCTTACTGCCCCTAGATGAATGGAGCGGTTGAGTCAACCAACAAGGACGTTACCAATATACTAAAGAAGATGGCAGAGACTCACAAGGATTGGCATGAAAAGCTTCACTATACATTGTGGGCATATCGACCTTCTATCCAGACATCCACCAACACCACCCCATTTTCTTTAGTCTATGGCATGGAGGTTGTGCTACTGGTTGAGGTGGAAATTCCTTACTTGAGGATCATGAACGAAGTAGAAGTAGATGAGGCTAAATGGTTGGGCGATCGCTTCGTGTTGTTCAACTTAATCGAAGAACATCGACTGCAAGCCCTACACCATGCCCAGTGTTATCAAAGGAGGATGGCAAGATCCTACCAGAAGCAAGTCCGTCCTAGGAGTTTTACACTCAGAGACATGGTCTTACGGGCCATCCATCTCCCTGACACTCGCAGCAAATTCAGACCCAACTAGTGCTGTCCTTATATAGGGAGTGGAAATTCAAACAAGTATTCTCTATGGGAGCGAAAATCCTCGAAGACATGGACCACATTGAGCAGTCAAAGCCAGTCAATTCGTGTTACATAAAGAAATACTACCAATGATGGGGAGTCATATCCTTGCCTTGTAAAGCTTGCCAGCTACATTTGCATATGCTTTATTCTTTTTATTCATACATTTTTCCCTCATCTTATACTCATGTTTTTTCCTTTTCGCACTCGTTACGCATGCATTACATAAAAAAGCACATGAAAAAGAAAAAAACATGCATCCAAGCATAAGTGCATCAGCATCAAAGCCCGATGATGAAAATCAGAATTGCTAGCCTGCTTGAGAAGGGGCTACACCTCATCAGTTGATACTACCTAGACCTTCTAACAAGTGAGGGAGCCACCACCCAACTAGGATTAGGTGAAATGTCCAAGCTCTCGCAGGTACTTGCACCTCCAAAGGGAGATAAAATGTTAGGTGTGAGCATGAATGTGAATCACAAGAGAGAAAAAAACAACCTATCCATAAGCGCGCAAATGAAATAAGGAGATAGAAGTCGACCCTAAGAGAGAGAGGCAAGTAGGCTAACTCTATCATATCACTTACCTTGGGGAGGAGTCGAAGAAAATATTCGAAGAGCCCAAATGATCAAAGGGACTAGTCACCCCTTTTACATAATTACAGCAACCCCATCTTGATCTGGATACCTATTACCCTCAAGTAAGGGTTAGAGCGAGTCTATAAGCCTAAGAGGGAGAAAAGAAATGAGTTAAAAGTCAAAAAAGTAGGTTCAAGTACCCAAGAGTTTGCCATGGAACCTAATCCATCATCAAGTGAGCCACTCTCACAAAAAACTACCCCTTACGAAGAGCAACCCACAACTTAGAGGTCTGGGTAGTGTCTCGTGAGTCGAGGTCTTCTCCTATTTTCATAGCAGGCATCATTAGCATTCCTAATATTGAGGGTGATACAACATGACATTATCATTCCTGCATGCATTATCATTCATTCACTTTGCAATGTCATGTTAAGTCTTAAGCCAAGGGCATGTCAACTAATCTTTGGCTAAAAGATCTAGTAGAGGATACCGTACACCAGAGGCATGTCAGCTGCCTTTATGGAGACAACCTCCCTCGTCAACCAGGGGCATGTCGGCTGCCTATTGGTTGACCCTCTTTAGGATAGTATCTTAATCTGGGAAACATTGACTGCTTTGTTGCCCAAGCCCAAGAACGATGACACTGACAACCATATCCCTCCGAGATTAGAGCAGGGTCTCTGATAAACCCTACAGAGATGAATCGCAAAACACGATGATTCATGGTAGAGTATTGGGGGGTTGTAATCATTACTTCTGGCCTTTGTTGTGTTTCTGCAGAATTAGCAAGATGCTTTCTATGACTTGCATATAACTTCAAAGCCATCATTCCAGCGTTGTAAACATCATCATCGAACTATGCTGCATTTCTCCTCGAGCTAAAAGGTAAAGTTTATTCCGTGATTACCCAATGTCGGCTTGGTCACCAAACAACCCCGGCCATCAAGATTTGATGGCCATCTCTCACTGATTGGACATTTGATCTGATCTGGTTGTTAGCATGGATCTCTTCTCGAGACTTGGTATTTGTTTTAAGCCGTTCAATTACCCATAGTTTTGTTTGCTATGTTCCGAAGGTCATTGAATGGTCTCCAAAGCCTTGGTCTGCTCTTTATATGTTCAAAAAGCATTTATGCTGCACTTTTCTGTCTGCATTAGACTTCTTAAAATATGATTGTATGGAACAAGGCCATTTTTCAAATTGTAAGTAAATATTTTGATAATCTTCCGTAGGAGGTCTTGTCCCAGTCAGGTGTGGCCTGAGTCAAGAGAAGCCAAAGCTTCCCTGTTGATCATGGGTTTCCCAACAATGGTTGTACCGATACATTGCTTAGATGTTATCCGGACATGGATTAGAAAATTAACGAACAGTGATCGTGACAAGCTGCGGACTTGGAATAACCCCTCAAAGTTCTTGGATATTGCAAGAGTGGAGGTCTCCCGATACTTTTTGTGTGCAATTGCCTGGTTTTGGAAGCCCGCTACTCATGTATTCCACTTCGGAAGAATTGAATTGACTCCCACTTTGGAGGAGGTCTGTCAGATGTGCTGTATGCATAAGCTTCTAGGGCCTACTGTGTTTATGTGGCGCGACAGATACTCTTCAGTATTGAGTGAATTGACTGACCTGTCAACCAGCGATTGTGGTCATCAACTTATCTATATTGATGGACCAACTCCAATGTTACAATTGGCATATTTTGACAATGTGGTCGAGATGCACACCTCCTTTGGTGATGAGCTATGGCTGAAGGTTTTTGTGGTCCGCTTCTTAGGTGAGCTAGTTTTCAACCATGGTCAGACCATTGTGAATATCGAGGTTGTGGAGATTGCTTTGGTAGTGGTAACCCGTCAGATGGACTTGGCTCCAGTTATCAGCGCAAAGATTTACTGAGCATTAGATTAGTCATTACGACATTGCCGACACTTTTATGGTTGCGGAGCTTTGGTACTAGTGTGGTTGGCCGCTCATTTGGGTGTGGAGATCTTACGCCCTCAACGTTCGGCCTTTGAATCCTACTACCAGAGTAGTCATGGTCGCACACTCACCTCGATTTATAGGGAGTATGAGTGACTGGAGAGTTTGACAAAAGACAAGGTTATCTGGCGCATTGTGCCTTCATCCAGTCATACCTTCGAGGCTTTTTCAATACTGCCGACATGCTGCTTATCATCTTACCTAGGCTGACTGGTGGTGTTGAGTATCATCCAATTCAGGTGATGCAGTAGTCCAAATACCAACAGGATTCCTTCGTTCAAGGGCTAATGGTAGCTCGGTTCCAGGAGTACTCTTTGAGCACTTATGCCATGACTATGGAGCTATCATGCCTATTTAATGGCTCCATCCAATCGGATAATCTCATAGTCATAAAAGGGAAGGGTTGTTTAGCTAATTATGAAGCAGAAATTGAAGAAACCTGGTAGATCTGTGGAGCTACTCCAAGCCATACACTATTTACCAAAGCTAGAGGCTCTAAGAGATCCAGGGATGATGCAGATTCTTGATATTCGTGTTGTGTTATTTGCTGAAATAGTATAATCACTACATTGTATTCGATTGCTATAGTAGGTTCATTGAAACACTTATATCAGTTTGATTGGATGCTTATGGTTAATTTGAAGCTAGAATTGCCATGGTTGCAGCATGTGTATGACTGATTCAAACTATTGCCTTCTTTTGCCTGTCAACATGATGCTAGGGTGTGCCTAGCAAATAGTCGAGAATGTTGTTTTGATTTGGTGCCTAAGTCTGGACAAACGAAGCTGTAATAGACTTCTGTAATAAGTAGGATGGATACCAGTATCTCTCCCAGGTTTGATCCGAACGGACGAATCACGATGCCACCTCTTGCCTTTGAATTCCGATCCTGATAGGTGGAATCGAGGCTACCTTTTCCATCTTCTTTTAGACTACTGGACGGAGTCTAGATGGTCCCATCCCATATTCGATCCAGACGGATGAATCTTGGTGCCACCCCTTTGCCTTTGAATTTTGATCCTAACAAGTGGAATCGAGGCTACCTTTTCCATCTTCTTCTAGACTATCGGACGGAGTCTAGATGGTCCCATCCTAGGTTCGATCTGGACGAATGAATCATAATGCCACCTCTTGCCATTGAACTCCAATCTTGAAAGACGGGTTCAAGGCTACCTTTTCTATCTTCTTCTAGACTACCAAATGGAGTCTAAATGGTCCTATCCCAGGTTTGATCCGGACGGACGAATCTCGGTGCCACCTCGTTGCTTTGAACTTTGATCCTGATAGACAAGTTCAAGGCTACCCTTTTTCATCTTCTTCTAGACTCCCATATGAGTATAGATTGCCCATCTCAGGTTCGATCTGGACGGACGAATCTCGGTGACACCTCCTACCTTTGAACTCCGATCTTGACGAATGGGTTCAAGGCTACCTTTTCCATCTTCTTTTAGACTACCGAACGGAGTCTAGATGGTCCCATCCTAGGTTTGATCCGGACGGACAAATCTCAGTGCCACCTCTTGCCATTGAACTCTGATCTTGATAGTTGAGTTCAAGGCTACCATTTTTCATCTTCTTCTAGACTACCGGACAAAGTCTAGATGGTCCCATGCCAGATTCGATCAGGACGGACGAAACTCGATGCCACCCCTTGCCTTTGAATTCCGATCAGGACAGGCGGAATCGAGGCTAACTTTTCCATCTTCTTCTAGACTACCAAACAGAGTGTAAATGGTCCCATCCATGGTTTGATCCGAACAGATGAATCACAGTGCCACCCCTTGCCTTTGAATTCCGATCCAGACAGGCGGAATCGAGGCTACCCTTTCCATCTTCTTCTAGACTACCGGACGGAATCTAGATGGTCCCATCCCAGGTTCAATCCGGATGGACGAATCTCGGTGCCACCCCTTCCCTTTGAATTCCGATCCTGATAGTTGGAATCGAGGCTACCCTTTTTCATCGTCTTCTACTAGACAAAGTTTAGATGGTCCCATCCCAAATTTGATCCAGACGGACGAATCTCGGTGCCACATCATGCCTTTGAACTCTGATCCTGACAGACGGGTTCAAGGCTACCCTTTTTCATCTTCTTCTAGACCACCAGATGGAGTCTAGATTGTCCCATCCCAGATTTGATCTAGACAGACGAATCTTGGTGCCACCTCTTGCCTTTGAATTCTGATCCTGATAGAAGGGTTCAAGGCTATCTTTTTTTCATCTTCTTCTAGACTACCAGATAGAGTCTAGATGGTCCCATCCCAGATTCGATCCGGATGGATGAATCTCGATGCCACCTCTTGTCTCTGAATTCCAATCCTGACAGACGAGTTCAAGGCTACCCTTTCTTCTATCTTCTAAACTACTAAATGGAGTGTAGATGGACCTATCCCAGATTCGCTCTAGGCGGACAAATCATGGTGCCACCCCTTTGTTTTCGAATTCTTCTCCGAATGGACAGAATAAAAACAAACTATTTACTTCCTCATCACTTTGGGTTGGTATCCCAAACTACTCAAACGACTTTCGTCATCAGTCATTTTGGGTTGATAACCCAAACTATCCGATCGGTAGGTCCGTCAACTTATCATACTTTGTCCCTCAGTTTGCAAGACTGATAGTCTTACCTAGTGCCCCTTTCCTTGGGTTGGTGTCTCAAGCTACCCAGACGACTTCCATCATCAGTCACTCTACCGCCGGCGAGCCCGTTAGTCCTTGCCATGCCTCTCATCTCCTTGGGTTGATAACCCTAACTATCCGGCAATGAGTCCGTCAACTCATCAACGGGCTGATACCTCAAACTATCTGGTTGACAACCGTAATATTGTCAAGAGCGAGCTGATACCCCCAAACTATTCGGTTGACATCTGTCATCAGCCTATCCTCAGTTCGCAAGTTCGATATCTTGCCATGCATCCTTTCGAACAGAAAGGTCTGTCATTCACTAGGTTCCCCCTAGCGTGCGACAAGCCCAGCAGTCTTGTCTAGGCATCCCTTGGTACGAGTCGAGAAATCCCTCGTGCTCCCAACCGTGAGCTGACAGGCTACTTCTCATCACCAGCATCATCCTTTGCATCAGCATCGCCCTCATGCATCACCCGGCATTAGGGTCATCCTTTGCATCAGCATCATGCATGAGCCACGAGTCATGACTTTTCAGTGCATCCACTGAATAAATGATTCACGGCCTCACAGCAAGAACCACTCTCCCATAGAGTTAGACAGGGTGTCTTGTCAACCCTAAGCACCAGTCTCGATTCCCTCGACCGATTTTGGAGTCACTTTACATCAGGTTCCTCTAGAAAGATGCTCTAGTTGCGATCACCTTTACCTAAATCCTAACTCCACCAAAACCCTAAACCCACAAACCCACTCAAGCCAACACAAGCCCATTTGGGCCCACACCATTCCACTGTGACCTAATCAAAATTAAAACCAAACAAAACTTATTTAGAACTCTAATTAATCAAGTGAAAACCCTAATTAAATTCAAAATCAAATAAAATCCACTTAAATCCACTTGAAGTCCAATTTAATCAAGTCAAAATCAAATAAAACCCATTTAAAACCATTTAAAATCCGAAATATAATAAAGAGAAAACCCTAATTAAAACCAAGATCAAATAAAATCCATTTAAACCACTTTAATCCATTTAAATTCAAGAAAAACCCTAAATTAAAATCAAAACCCTAAAAACCCTAATTTAAAATCACTTAATTAAAGTCAAACCCTAATTAAAATCTAAAACCCCTAAATTAAAATCCAAGTAAGAACCCTAAATAAACCTTTAATCAAGCAAAACTCAATAAAATCCCTTAAAAATCAAATCTAATTAAAACCCAAATCTCTAATTAAAACAAGAGAATATCAATTGAATTAGTATCTAAATAAACCCTTAAGTAAATCAAAGTAAAAATTAATTAAACCAAGATTTTAAATGAATTCTCAACTAATCAAACCCAAAACCATTTTAATCCATTTAAAACTAAAGTAATCCATTTAATTAAATTTATATCACCAAATAAAACCTTAATCAACTTAAATTGCTAAAACATAAATAAGTCTACCCAAAATCTCAAATTAATCATTAATCATCAAATTAATCGAAAATTAAACTACTAAAAACAAAAACCTAAGAAAAAAACCCAAAGCAAAAGCCCAAAAACCAGGCCCGTTCAGCCAAATACACCCATTGCATTCTTCCTCAATCAACAACTTAGGAAGTGAAAAAATAATTCTGACGAACTCATTACAACTACACCAACTCCCTTGATCTCTCCTTCCCCACGAAACACCAACTGCAAGCCACAATCCTAACCCCCGACTTTTACCTCTCTTCCAGCGTTAAAATCCCCTGAAAAACCAACCATAGGGGAGGAGAAGGAAGGAACAGAGGGAGCACCAGAGAAAAGGGAGAGAGCTTGACAAATCCCCATTCGAGCCTTAGAATACTTGGCAATTCCCTCACCTTCGGAACACCTCCTTCAACCCTCTTGCAACACACTAGAGCCTTCTAACCACCGTTACCAGAGTTGCCGAACTAGAGGAGCTCTACCTTCGAGTTTCGTCAGGAAAGTCAAGACCACCATCCAAGTAGCTCTTTGTCCCTCTCCATCTAATAGTCATTGCATAATGTGCTTAGACCTTTGTTATAGCATTTAGGACTGATTTGTGCACTATATGCCCCCTGTCGTGCCGTCCCATTCTTCTCCAGTGGTGGGTTCACCACAAGAGGTGAGGTCAACAGCCTCTTGACTCGGGATGAGCTCCCGACACCTCCCCTTATCTCCTCCCTCTTCCTCCTTGAGCCTCCGTCACTCAAAGGAGGATTTCCTATCCTCTTGTGGCTAGACGATCACTGCCGTCGCCGCTGGACCCATCATCGGGGCCCAAGACAGGGCCGAACACACCAAGCCACTCAAATCCAGCCCATAACTTCTAGAAGCACCGCCTTTGTCCCCCTAGAGTTTTTCTGATCGTCGCCCGCGCTTCACAGCTACTGCAACACCGCCTCCACCATTGCCTAAAACCAACGCTGGAGACTGAGACGAGTGGCGCAACCCAGTCTTCCTCGATCATGCCCGACGCCCCAGGAAGCTTCTCTGCATTTCCCACAAGCTCACTGGACCCTCCGTTCACCGTTCGGACGCCTGCAAGACCGCCGCCCGTGAAGTTCGCCACCACCAAAGAAGAACAGTCGGGGCTGACATCGACCTACCATTTCAGCCGCTAGATGGATCATCGACACCGTTAAATCTCCTCCTCTCCTCCACTTCATGCTTTTCCTTCACTCCGATGAGGGATCGGTCGGCGGGGAGGCCCTAGGTGGCCTCCCCAACCCTCTGCCACTGGCGATGTTCGAATCACCAGCGGTCATTGTTTTTTTAATTTTCTTTTACCTCTTTTTCCTTGAGTTTTTAGAACATTACAATTCAGTCTTGACATTTTGTACTTTAACCCCTAGATTTTTAATTATGCTTTTTTTTTCTTTTTCTGTAAATATTGCATCATGTCCATGAACTTTCTTCTTTTCATTTGCTGTCCTATGAAAAATTGTTTAATTACAATTATGTCCCTGAAACCATGTTTTCTTTATAAGCAACTGGATCTGTTTGTTCGGGCAGTGTTTGGGAAGCAAGAGGCTGGTGGACATCCTCAGTTCTCTGTTGGGGCATCTGGAGAGCTGAGGTATGATATGCGTCTATATGTGCCCCATTATAAGGAGGCCAGGCAGAGATTGCTGGATGAAGTGCTTCCGTCTAGGTACACTATCCACCCTGGGAGTACGAATATATAGAGAGATCTAAAGCAGAACTTTTGGTGGCCTGGCATAAAGAGGGATGTTGCTGACCATGTGGCAAGGTGTACTACCTACCAACTGGTCAAGGTAGAGCACTAGAGACCTGGAGGGACCTTACAACCATTAGATATCCCTGTGTGGATGTGGGAGCATATCTCGATGGACTTCGTGACTGGTTTGTCGTGGACTTCGAGGAAGAACAACACCGTGTGGATGATCGTGGATCGGTTGGCCATGTCTGCTCACTTCTTGGCCATTTCGAGTGAATCTTTCGATATGCCACCTGACGAAGTTGTATGTGTCCGAGGTGGTGAGGCTACATGGTGTTTTGGTGTCCATCGTGTTGCACAGAGACACAAGGTTCACATCAATGTTCTGGAGAACTCTGTAGGAGGACTTTGGCACCATGCTCAGCTATAGTACAACATTTCATCCTCAATCAGATGGTCAAACAGAGAGGACTATCCAAACATTGGAGGATATGTTCAGAGCATGTGCCTTAGACTTTCAAGGGAGTTGGGGGGATCATCTACCATTGATTGAGTTCGCCTACAACAATAGTTATCACTCGAGCATCGAGATGGCGTCGGACGAAGCTTTGTATGGTAGGTAATGCGGATCGTCAGTTTGTTGGAGCGAGGTGGGTGAGAATCAGTTGATTGGTCCTGAGCTTGTGCAGCTATATGCGGATAAGGTGGATTTGATCCATAGCATGCTGTTGGCTGCACAGAGTCGACAGAAGAGCTATGCCAACAAGAGGCAGAGACTATTGGAATTTTAGGTGGGAGACTATGTGTTCCTGAAGGTTTCGCCGACCAAGTGTGTCATGCGGTTCGGGAAGCGTGGCAAGTTGAGTCCTTGCTATATTGGCCCGTACCAGATCACCTAGAGGATCGGTGAGGTTACTAATCAGTTGGATCTACCACCAGAGATGTCGTCTATGCACGACGTGTTCCATATCTCCATGTTGAGGAAGAGCCTGACTTATGCATCTCATGTGATCCCAGTTCAGTCAGAAGGGCTCCATGAAAATCTGTCCTTTGTGGAGGATGTCATCTAGATTATTGACTACAAGGAGCATGTGTTGTGGAACATGGTGAATCCTTTGGTCTTGGTGTAGTGGCGGCATCATGGAGCCGAGGAGGCCATGTGCGAACGTGAGGAAGCCATCCTAGCCCAGTATCTGTGTCTTTCGCTTAGTGATTTCAGAGGCAAAATCTCCTTTTAAGGTGGGTAGGACATAACACCCGTAAATTCACTTTTGTAATTATTTACATTTTAATGAATTTAGTCTGGGATGGGTGTTACTGTTCCGAGGCCCATTTGCATGGTTTTGTGATTTTGGACTTGAGCCTCGTGGGTCAGCTTCTATCTCTGTGTTCCTATGCATGGTTGGCACTGTGCATGTTGGGCCCACGTTATGGGTCGATTGGTGGGTGTGTTTGGTGTGGGGATTCGTTGGCTCGTGCAGGGTGGCTGGTTGGCAGAGGGTGTTGGTATGCATGCGTCCAACTGCTTCGTTGCATGGCTTTATAAGCTCATGCACATCTCAGTGCATATTCCATCCCTCCTCCCCCTTAGCTGCCTCACCACTTTCCCGAGCACACTATTCCACCTTCTCCTCCACTCCACCGCCTCTCTCTTTCTCTATCCCTCCACCCATTCTCTCTCCCTCCACTCAGTCCACTTCTCTCCCACTCACTCCTTCTCTCCTTTTCTTCTCCCATTCCCATCTCCTCCCTTGTCCATCCCTATTTCGTGTGCTTGAGAGTCGACGGAAGCATGTGGCGGCTCGTGGCAATGTGTGGAGCTCCGATGGTGTGCCCCTATTGTCATGAGAGCCCGGTTGAAGGTTGGGATCGTTGGAGTTGGCCGAAGGATTACCAGAGAGTGTTTCTCAGGTACGCACTCCAAATTAATGAATAGAGAGCATGAAAATGATAGAAATTGATAGGAATGCATGAAATCTAGGTAAATTTACGGTCCTCAAGTTTATTATGATTTTATGAGGATTTATGGAGGTATTTATGGGTGTTAAAGGCGGTAGTTGAGTTTTGGGTTGTTTTGACCCTCTTGCCTTTGCGAATTTATATCTTGAAGCATGATGAATGGATTTTGGTTTTGATTGTTGGGAGTTGGAGTAGACTCAAGGGTCTACATCTTATGTTTTATGTGAGATTCATGCTGCTTATTTTGGTGGTCCAATCAGATGTCCCATTTTGGGTGATTTCAGATGTTGAGTTTTGGGCCATTTTTTGGGATCACATAATTTGGCATACCGAAGTGGAAACGACATACCAAATCAGTCAATGTTGGTATACCAAATCCGTTCGGCATGTCGATTGTTTGTCATTTTTTGTCCTCTGGTCGATTGAATCAGCCAATTCATTTCGGTCGATCAATCTAGTAGATTTCGACATACTGAAGATGGAACAGCATACCAAATCAGTGGAATTTGGCATACCAAACCCATTTTTCAACATGTCGAATCAGGGCCCAAACATGTTTCTAAAAAAACTGATTTTCATGGGTTTCTTAGATTGGTTTGTATTGTCCCTTTAGGACACTTGATGTGTCATTTTGCCTAGGTTTTGAAAGAAATTTGGAAAGTTATAAAATGGTTTTGAAAATGGTTTCAAAGAGATGGATGGCCATTTTGGAAAATGGTTTTCCTAGTTTTCTGTGTGCGGGTCGAGACACTGTGGGACTATGTCGTTAGGACCAATGAATGTGACAACATTCTTGGGTGGTCGAGCACATCTCCCTGGTCGTGGACAGGGGTTGAGATACCTGAGGCTGAGGGACGTCCGGTCTTGGAGGTATGAGACACCCTGACTGTTGTCTCAAGGCTAGGGTTGTGGTCCATGGGTTGAGGTGTCTTGTGGCATGACGGAGATGTATGATACTCCTGCTATAGCTGTGAGCACTAAGGCTCGGGTGTTGTCGGGTGTGGTGGTATGACACTCCCTCTTGATCACTGAGTGGAGGACACCGTGAGGAGGCGTACCCCATGGTGGCCAGTACAGGTGGGACACATGCTCTATAACTGGAAGCGTCTTGAGAGACAGGACTACCTTCCTATGGAGAGGTTGGCTTTGTGAGGGTTCTCCAAGTGGGAGATTTGCAGGACGATGATCACTCCTACTAGTGTAGTGTAGACATCGTGGTAGCTCCGTCGTGGACTGCTTGTGGCCAAAGTTTGGTTGCCTGACGTCGGGCTTGTCAACTCATTGTATGTGGTTTTGGCCATTGAAGGCATTTGCATGTGGTTTTGGGCTGGTAGAGCCCTAGTTGTGGTTTGGCCAGTGTGGGCCTGGTTGAGGGGTTTTAGAGAAAATGGTTTGTGAAATGAATTTAAAAGAAAATTAATTATGGTTTCGTTTTCTCGCCATTTTTTTTGGGGTGCATGCTGGGTACCTTTTGTCACTCACGCTTTCCTCGTGTTTTGTGTCACAGGTGTAGGCATGCAGAGGGTTTAGTATAGTGCATATAGTCTGATGTCTCGTAGCCGCACACATAGGTTCATGGTAGTTGGTAATTTCTGTTTAACTTTTAATTTTTTATAATTTATTTTTTTTTAAATTATTATGGGAAATTTAAGATGTGACAAAACCCCCCGGTTAATATTTAGTTGCACGTTTATATTTTTCTTTGTTATCTTTCTATTATTTGTTTACTACACCTAGTCTAATCCGTTTTCTTTATTTGCTTATTTGTTTTGAAGGGAAGAACACTTACATACGCAAGAGGACGCTGCTGGTTAGTGTTCTACCGCTGACCTAGTGAACCGAGAACCCACATCATCACAACCACTACATCTCCCATAGACGTCTTGTCATTTGGCTTCAGCAATCGACAAGTGGCAATCACAAGAATTAACAAAGTGAGTGGACACCTCGATAATTCTACAGCACCCCTAAAAATCCATCCATAGAAAACTAGTGATCACGGTGGGACCTCCATTTTTTTTCTTTTTGGTTTGCGCTTGGTTTTAGCCTTATTAATGTCTTGGCTTGGTTCCTTAGACATGCCCTTAGTGGCTCTATTCCCTTGTGATAACTATATTTGGCTTTCATTTCTACGCTAAATATGGCCACTATTGCATTCCTAACTAAGGTACTCATGTACGTCCCTGGTGGGCTTCACTATTTCATCTGAAGGCTTTGAGGAAGCTCATCTTTGGCACAAATTGCTTGTGGATGTTGGTAGAGCAAATGGTTGGGTGACATATCACAGTGCCTCTCAATGCGGCAACTAGACTCGTTGCCTCTCAACATGGCAACCAGACATGTCGCCTTTTAATGTGGCAATTGGTCTTGTCGCCTCTCAACGTGGCAACTAGTATTATCACCTTGCAAGGTGGCAACATCCTAATCTTTTTGCATTTTACCCCCTATATTTTATCTTAATCTACAAGGATGCATTAAAAACCCAAGAAAACATAGAAATTTCTAGGGAAAATCGCCAACCCTCCATGCAATGTATGTTATTCTCCCTTCCTTTTCATTTTGTTTTCTTGTTTTATTTAGACATTAATTGCAGTTTTTAGGTCTGGGAAGTCGTACCTTTAGCACTTTCATGGTATCCAGACCTTTATTTGGTTTTTATATCTCAAAAATCTTCCTATAAATTGAGACCCTATCATACAGCCATCGTATCTCACAGCCTCTTTAGAGGGCAACATGTAACAGTGTCGTGAAAGTAGGTTAAGGAATTTGCAGACTATTTTGTATAGATATTCAGTTTTTTTTCAAATAATATCCTGTCCACTGTCTTTTTTGTCTTTCTAACTATTTCTAGGTTTGTATTCCGTCCACCATTAGGGTGGAAACTATTTACTTTACAATAAAGTTGAAGTCCCTTAAGCAAAATTTCTTTCTAGTTAAGAACAATTGAATCAAATGAACCGGGCCAGTGCAAGTCGCTCTCTCATGCCTTGTTTTGTTGCCATTACTAGATTAATAACTTAAGGTGTTCTAAGGCATTATTTTTGACCATTCTCTTCTCCATGAGTCAATAATAAACCTTAGTAGAAGCTTCATACTTTATTGTTTTTTGTTTATTTATTGTTTTTGTGGTTTGTTAGAAATCTACCCTAAGGACAGAATCCTGGGTTGTGGGCCCCACTATAGAGAAACAAACCCACAGCCTCGGCCCTCTTTATAAGGCATATTAGAGGCCCAAGAGTGCTACCCTACAAGTTAAGAAGCCCATTGAGTGTAACCCTAGAACACCAAAGAAAAATCCATAACCCCTTTGCTACAGGTACCCAAACAAGTTGAGAGAACATAGGTTTAATTAAGCCATTAATTAACACTTTAACAAGTAATACTCACGTTCTACCTGAAACATCTTTGATTAATTAGACTTGTTTGACATGCCCTTTATCCAAGACAGATCTTGGTTGCTGGAACAGACAAGCAACTATGTCGTCTGTCTGAGCAGCACCACTGTCCGTCGCCTCTCTAAACGATGATGAGTTTTGACGCCACTTCTATCGACGACGTCAGGCAGACAACACTCTCGTTGCCTTGTTGTAGGCAATCAACCCCAGACATGGCCTAGTCTACTGAACAAGTGGGAGGAGGGATGAGCTATACCCAATTGTGGAATACCCCTTTGACCATCTATTTACATACATCACCTGAATGGGCGACCAACCAAGCTCAACCCATGACCTATCCTAACCATTATGGCCTGTAGGTTCAAAATACCCATGGATCCTCCCGCATAAACTATCACTAGGGCCCATTAGCCATACCTTTCACGGGAAATACATATACAGTACCACCAAGCCCGATTGTTAATTTCCCCATCAATGGCCTAGTTACACAATCTCCTACTCTATATCCTGCACCTTCCCAGCAAACTACATGGACCCCACCAAGCTATCACTCACATCATCTCTTAGGGGCAACCCCATCTTGTTTTATCCCATCCTATATAGTGGCTCAACCCTCCTTCACTCAGTATGGTATCCCTCTACAACAACAGTTCCAACAAGGGTACCAAGGTTAAGGGCAGGTAGTCACATCTGGAGCAGACATGAAGAAGATGATCTCAGATGCAATGGTTCAAGCAGGGGTTACATCACGGTCACTGGTCGACTTTGACACTTTGAAGTTTCCTCCATTTATTCTGCCATTGGGATTTAAACTCCCTATGACACCAAAGTATGATAGGACAGCGATCCAAGGAGTCATCTAGCTACATTCACAATGGATGCCCTGCCCTATAAACACAATAATAGGCTCATGGTCTATTTGTTCTTCAAGAACCTAGAAGGAGAAGTGTTGAGATGGTTCGACACACTTTTGGCATACGACCTTAGTGACTGCAAGATCGTGTTGGACAAATTCCTATAATTGTATGTTTACCGAATCCAGCACATGCCCGCCATTGCAGACCTTCTTGCTGAGAAGATGAGACCGGATGAAGATTTCACCACATACGCCAACTGATGGAGTGACATGGCTGCCAAATCGGAATGCCATATCCCCGAATAGCAAGCAGTTGAATTCATCGCCCGAAACACCACTGGGACACTAAGAGTGGGCTTATTGATGGGCGACTTTAGCACATACTCCCAATTATACGATAGAACCACAAGAGTCCTTTGTAACAGGGAAGACTTACACTTCCGGGAGTATGAAGGAAAGGGCTAGAAGAAGACCACAGGCTGCACATACAAAGAGATTATGAGCAACATGGCCTAGGTCTCCAGTCATCAAGGACACCAAGGATCGCTAGTCCAATGTCAGGAGCAGCCAGTACTATTGGTGCCATATCAAGAGCAACCAACACACTATTAGCCACAACTACACCAAGGGCAAATCCCACCAGTCCAACAACAACAATGGCCCTAGCAATATCTATATCACCAAGTATACGCCCAATAGGGGTAACCGTAGAGGCAACAACAAGGGCAACAATGATAGGGCTACCATGCCATCCCTCCACCACAGAGCTATCATGAAATCGAAGAGCAAGACCAGGAGCCACTACCAACACCACTCCACCATGTTTTTAGAATGCTAGAAGAGTATGGAAATTCACTGCTTGATCATCCAATAATATACATGGAAGATGATGAGGACGAGCCGATAATACCAGAGCTGGTGGATATCGAGTGCGTACTAGTAGATCCATAGCCACCAGCCCAAAAAAGATGAAGTCCCTAAGACATCTAACAAACATAAGGGAGACACGACCATCCACGATGAGTATAACGACCAGAACGACATAGGGAACAGCCAGTATGTCTGAGAGATGCTAGCCGAAGGCATCATGTCCTACATTGACTAAGGACCTCCTCCAATACAAGAAGAGGACGCTCCATATTAGCCAATCTATGATGAGTATGATGATGCGGATTGGTATGATCTAGAGGCCACCATCCATTTTCTCTGCCAGCATCCACAAGCAATTTGTGCCAAACATGAGCTTCTTCCAAAGCCTCCAAATGAAACATTGGAGCCCACCAAGGACGTACATGAGTACCTTAGTCAGGAAAGCAATAATAATGGCAATAAATAATAATAAAGATGAATGATGAGTGTAAATCACACACCTGACCACCTAATCCATTACGCAAAGCTGCCAAAACATTATCCAATGGTTATCCTTAATCAAAGATTGTAACACCTAGTGAAAATCCACCGAATGGGTAGGATGACTTGAGATCTCCTCAGATCCGTGGAAGTTACACGTACTCTAGAAGTACACCATTCAATCAACATACCAAAAGCCTAAAGAGGACCCAAGACCTAGTACCAACTAACGAAGAAACTTATCTCCTGCATACAAAGGAACTTGAGCAAATAGGGTAGCCCCAACCTTGTCCAATATACACATATACCTTGCATAGGGAGATAAGAGCAAAGTAGGCTCAAAGCTTAGTTATATCATAGAGTCGCTCGCCCTATACAACGTGGCCTCCTAGCATAATTCTGAGAAGGTAGTGATGGAGGAGTGCATCAAAAAACAAATGACTTAGAAAGTGTTGAAAAGAGGGGAGAGCACGAAAAGCAGGTATGTCATCATAGCATATGTCTGAGAAGGCGATGATGGGCAGGTACTCAAAATATGGGTGAGACAACTAATGAATAAGTAGATGTACCATCATAGCATAAGTCAGAGAAGGCAATGATGGACAGGCATTTATAGAAAAATAACATGAGAGGGGAACCCCAAAAGAAAAAAAAGAAGAAAAAAAGGAAAAAATGAAAGCCAAAAACCTTCAGTTAGTGATAGTTGCAATAAGGCTAATCATTGGCGAGTGACACAAAAGCTATAACTGACGCCAAGAGCCTACTGATCCTTGAGTCTCCCCCACTCTTCCACTCATAGGCAAGGGGCAAGAAAACCCTAGAAACTCAAGAACTGAGTAAATAAGGGAGACAATGATCAACCAAAGCTAATACAAAGTCCTATGACCTTAAAAGCCCAAGGCATGATGAAAGGGACAACTCTCTCACCTTGGATAATACAAGACAGTAATGCTAAATGCGTAAGAGGGAGGATTGTGACTGCACTCATCATCATCATCATTAATCAAAAAAATCCAAACAATGGAAAAAACAAAAAAAAATTCAGAAAATCAAAAACCCAAAAAAAATTTTGAAAATTCAAAAATCCAAAAAAATAAAAAATAAAAATAAAAAATCCAAAACCATCAAAAAACCAAAAGAAATCAAAAGGAAACAAAAATCCAAAAAAATCAAGAAAAGCCAAAAAACATGATAAGTAGTGCCATCCACATTACCTACAAGTGAAAACATAGTAAGGAAACTGGGATTGGTCTGGTCGATGATGCAATCATCAATCCACTCAGTTTTGGAGTTAAATATCCTTCTCAAGTGTGCGTTCAAGGCTTGGGTGTGTTTTGCCCCACGAAGACATTGCCTTGCAATGAGCTTTAGAGCATCTACAGATGACTCACCTGCGGCGTCCACTAGGCTCCAATTTTCCATCTGCCAATTGAGGCCAAGACTGATTCCCTCCACCTAGTTCAAACTTAGGGGAGTAAAGGATAACACTATAGTGCTTTTCCTAGGAAATGTAGCCAAATCTTTTAGGGTAGGGAAAGGTATGCTGCTTTGATTACTAACATGTTTTATTAAGTGTGTAGGTTTCATCCCCCACCACGTGTTAGTACATGAAGCTCTACCATGGTACTACATCAAGTCCCACCGTGACGGTAAACAAAGTTCCACTAGGAACAGACTTCCACCTTTGGAGTCCCAACCGTGTACATGGACACATAGCTCTGATTAAGAGGCAAAACCTCAGTTTGGCAAAGGAAGGGTTCACTCCACCCGGTTCTTTATTCATAGAACCCCTTTACTTATCAAGTTGAGTTGTAGGACGACGGTCCTTTCATGAGAGTACTGGTCATACTCAAAGATGGAAAACACTTGACCACAATGAATTGCATCATGCATCTTGCATATGTCTATATGGTTAGGGACCACTCGTACCCCACTGGCCAAACCTGTCATATGGACCATTCATTGCATGCCGAATGATTGTCCTTGTAGTTGCATTTTGTTTGCTTGAATCATGCATCCATTTATTTAGGAACCACGCATTAGAAGTGGAGCACTGACGGAGTAATGTCTTCTAATGTGTTAAAAATCCTTAGAACCTGTGATCCGCTAAAGCCTTATTCAAGTCCCAACCTATCCGATTTCAATATTCCAATCCGAGTAAACTCTCAAACAAGAAGTACAAACATTTATTAGCTTTTAATTAGCTTTTCCTTTTCGTTTTCCTTTTCGACTAGCAATCAGGTAATTTCTCCATGGTCACCTTAGTTTCTTCCTCAATGAAGTGTCACTCTACATGGTTGACATGGTCTCAATATCGACTGCGACACATAGCCCCAACATGACCACGCCATGCTTGAGCCTTCAATATCATGGCATTCTTTAATTACCCTTTTATTTTCCTTTTTTGCCCTATTGAAGTGTCACTCTACATGGTTGATAGGTCTCGACAATGATAGCGACACATAACCCCGGCTTGACCCCTCTATGCCTGAGCTTTCAATCTGACGGCATCTTTAGTTTAATCGAACCCTCGACTGTGTAACCATGTCCCAAAACCGAGTTTGCTCACCTTGTCACCTTTTGGCTATGTGACCATGTCGCAAAACCAATAGGTGTAGATTTTTTTTGGAATCCGTGGTGGATCATTTGAGAGTGAGCTCCCTATTTCAGGAAATGCTCAATCAGAATATCCTTCTTACCTTGGAGCGGATCTTATTCCAAGATCAACTCCATGGAGGGGCATCCGTAGATATCCCATTTTCGCATTTCATAGAGTTCACCTAGGAAAAGAACCCTTGAGGTGCCCCAGATCACATGGCTAAAGATTTCTAAGCTTCTTCTAGATTTTTCTATAGAATTTCTGTGTTTTTCTGGGTTTTTAATGCATCTCTGCAGATAAAGATAAAAGATAGGGGATAAAATGCAAAAAAATTAGGAAGTTGCTACCTTGAGAGGCGACAAGACTAGTTGCCATGTTTAGAGGTGACAAGACTAGTTTCCATATTAAGAGGTGACAAGTCTAGTTGCCATGTTGAGAGGCAATGAATCTAGTTGCCGCGTTAAGAAGCAACGAGCCTCGTTGCCACAAGAATAGGTGACGAGAATCCTAGACCTCGTTCTCCACATATTTAGCCATCTTGGGCTTTAATATAAAATTTGGGATGTTTATAAATGTTATTATGATTTTTTCCATAATTATTATAATTTCTATCATTTTTTAATATTTAAATATCTATGCATATCATATAAATCATTATAAATGCCAAATAATTCTAGAAATTTCTAGAAATTTGGAAGACTTTATAATTAAGATCACTTATCTTTATTTTTACAAAAAATGTGATCTTATGATAGGTTATCACATTTTATTGTTATAGATTATATTTAATTTGTGATAATGCTAAAAAAATAAAGATAAAATCCAAAATATCCAAATGATTGCCAATCTATTTTAAATCAAATACATCATTGATTGTAATCGAGTTTTCTTGCAATTATTAAAGATTTGATTTTCAAATCAAATTTACTTAACATTTTAAGTGGATTTTGATTTTAGAAATTAATTTAAAATATCTTTCAAATACGAGCATGATTTTTCAAGATTGATTTGGTTAATATTTGAGAATAGATTCGTAATGGATATTTTACGATCTTGATTTTCAAAATTATGCCTTTTTAGTTGCTTGTTGCCACATGTACAGGCGACTAGCTGATTTGGCAAATTTCCTTACCTTTTGCGTTGTTATTCACCGCATATAGTGAAATTGGAATATTCAGATTAATCGCCACTTGTAGGATCGACTAAAAGATTTTGTCACCTCTCATGTAGGCAACGGGATAATATGTTGATTTTCTACTTTTTTAAGTGTATTTCATCCTAGCCCTTGATTTATATCTCGTATTTGACAAGATCTCTAGCCCCTAAACTCTATAAATAGACTCCCAAGGCCTTCAAACCAAAGCAAGCAAATTAAATTCTTGAGGAGCCACATTTATGCCCTAGAATGGAGAAAGAGAGAGAGATCCATAGCCCTTCCTCTATGTCCAAGCCACTAGAAGCTCAGATCTACTAGAGATTCGGCTTCCTTCAAAGCCAAAGTGCATCTCCGGAGCTTTGTCTGACTGACCTCCACTCCTACATCCACTCAAAAGCACACGAGAGTGAAAGCGGGTACTTTTTCTTATAGCAATATTTTTTTAACCTAAATCCATTACATGTTATTAATATAGCCCATGGCATATGCATGCGGGGACAATCCCTGAGTGAGCATTAGATTTCTCTATTCATGTTATTTATCTCCTTTCTGATTTCATTTTCTGCATTTAAAACTAATCAAGGTTTATTTTTCTTATTTGTTTTTAAGGGAAGAATTCTACATAAGCACGAGGACGCTGCTAGGCAACACCCTGCTACCGACTAATTGATTTTGGGATGTATTTTTGAGGGGGGTTGATGAAGATTGTTGTCGTGTTAACTCACTTTGATGAACTTTGTGATGGCCACTTGTCCTTTCCTGAAGTCGGCTAACAAGATGCCTATGGGAGATGCGATGGTTGTGGTTGTGTGGGTTCTCTATTCACTAGGTCGACCGCAGGATGCTGCCCAGTGGCGTCCTTGTGCTTTATGTAGAATTCTTCCCTTCAAAAGAAATAAGAAAAATAAACCAAGATTAGTTTTAAATGCAGTAAATGAAATCAGAAAGGAGATCAATAACATGGATAGAGAAATCTAATGGTCACCCAAGGGTTGTCCCCACATGCATATGTCATGGGCGATATTAATAACATGCAATGGATTTATGTTAAAAGAAAATTGCAATAAGAAAAGGTACTCCTTTTCAACCTTGTGCGCTTTTGAGTAGAAGGAGTGGAGGTCGGTTGAACAAAGCTCCAGAGATGCCCTTTGGCTTTGAAGGAGGCTGAATCTCTAATAGATCTGAGCTTCTAGGGGCTTAAACAAGGAGGAGGGGCTATGGATCTCTCTCTGTCTCTTTCTCCTTTCTAGGGCATAAAGGTGGCTCCTCAAGCTTTTAATGTGTTTACGTTTGGTTGAAGGCCTAGGGAGTCTATTTATAGAGTTTACGGGTTGGAGATCTCATCAAAGACGAGATACAAATCAAGAGCCAGGATGAAATACACTTAAAAAGGTAGAAAATCAACATATTATCTCGTCGCCTATATGTGTGGCGACAAAATCTTTCAGTCGCTTCTACATGTGGTGACAAATCTAAAGATTCCAATTTCACTATACATGGTGAATCACTACCCAAAAGGTAAGGAAATCTGCCAAATCAGCTAGTCACCTGTACAAGTGGCAATGAGCTACTAAAAAGGCGTAATTGTGAAAATCAAGATCGTAAAATATCCATTACGAATCTATTATCAAATATTGACAAAATCAATCTTGAAAAATCATGCTTGTAATTGAAAGATATTTCAATTTAATTTCTAAATTCAAAATCCACTTAAAATGTTATGTAAATTAGATTTGAAAATCAAATCTTTAATAATTACGAGAAAACTCAATTAAAATCATTGATGTATTTGATTTAAAAGAGATTGGCAATCATTTGGATATTTTGGATTTTATCTTAATTTTTTTAACAATATCATGAATTAAATATAAGCTATAACAATAAAATGTGATAACTTATCATAAAATCACATTTTTGGTAAAAATAAAGATAAGTGATCTTAATTATCAAGTCATCCAAATTTCTAGAATTTTCTAGAATTATTTGGCATTTATAATGATTTATATGATATGCATAGATATTTAAATATTAGATAATTATAGAAATTATAATAATTATTGAATAAATTGTAATAAAATTTATAAATATCCCACACATTACATTAATGCCTAGGATAACAAAATATGTGGAGAACGAGGTCTAGGATTCTCGTCGCCTATTCATGTGGTGACGAGACTCGTAGCCTCCCAAAGTGGCAACTAGACTCATTGCCTCTCAACGTGCCAATTAGACTGGTTGCTTGTCAATTTGGCAACTAGACTTGTCATCTCTTAATGTGGCAACTAGTCTTGTCGCCTCTCAATGTGGCAACTAGTATTGTTGCCTCGCAAGGTGGCAACTTCCTAGTCTTTTTGCATTTTACTCCCTACTTTTATCGTAATGTGCAGAGATGCATTAAAAACCCAGAAAAACACAGAAATTCCATGGGAAAATCTGGAAGAAGGTTAGAGCTCATTAACCATGTGATTTGAGACTCCTCAAGGGTTCCTATCCTAAGTGAACTTTGGGAAATGTGAAAATAGGATATCTACAAATGCCCCTCCTTGGAGTTGATCTTGGAACAAGATTGACTCCAAGGTAAGAATGATATCCCCATTGAGCATTTTTTGAAATAGGAAGCTCACTCTTAAACAATCCACCATAGATTCTAGAAAGAGGACTACACCTATTGATTTCAAGACTAGGTCACACAGTCCGAAGGTGAGAAGATGAATTGGCTTGGTTTCGGGACATCGTCGCACAACCAAGTGGTTTGATAACCTAAGAAATGTCGTCATATTATAGGCTCTAGCATGGAGGGGTCAAGTCGGAGCTATGTGTCGCAGCTGATGTCGAGACCTATCAACCTTGTAGAATGACATTTCAATGGGGTAGTGTAGACACCCCGATTTTGAGGTGACTCATTGATAATGCTCCAATTGTTTCTTTGGATGTGGCTCATCCTTGAAACAATCCCTAAACCCGTAGCAAGCCTGCTACCCAACTTGAAAACCAAACCAGTAGGGGAGAGCACATAGCTAGCACACCAACCTAGCACACATAGCTAGCGCACCAACCTAGCACTCCTAGCTAGCACACCAACCTAGCACACATAGTTAGCACACTTCCCAAGCACACATAAGTGGCGCACATCCCTGGCGCACAACACTTCGCAGGCAGCGGGCTGCTGGCTTTCCACCTCCCATAGCTGTTACCTCTAGCAGCGAATATGCCATGGAATCTTCCAGGCTTTTCGTCTGCGAGGCTCTCCCCATTCCCATGAGTTACCCATGAAGAAATCCTATATAAGGACCCCCATAGGTAGCCATAGAGAGAGGTGAGAAATCCTGAGCTGAAATCAGAAACACAGAATTCTGCTCTAAACCAGCTCCCGACACGAGTTTCTCCTTCTATCCAGCAACCTATACTCATTCTCTGGAGCACTCCCTTGCGTCCTAAAGCCTCCTTGGTCCTTCCACAGAACCAAGGATCTTCTTATTTCTGATATTACAAGAAGGAACATCTCGAGAGGTAGGCTTTCTACCTCCTCTTTATCTTTTAAATATCATTTCAGAAACTTGATAAAACATGCTTAAAATCTTATATGTGATCTGTTTTATTC
>JAMKQA010022660.1:0-49011 GCA_024699735.1 Posidonia australis
TATGGACGCCGCTTTAACCACTATGGAAGCCACCGAGAGCAACACGTCGGAGTCACGCTCACCATCGTCGGAGAAGAAGACCACTGTGCGGCACGATCCGACACTCCTTTCATCACAGCGATGCTCCAACCTTGGGGAAACGATCTACAAAACCGCCCCGACTCACTGGAGGTGCCAGTGCCCCGAATCAAGCCATGATTCCTTCCAGCAACCACCGTCGCTGGAGCGCCATTGCAACTCAATCAGGAGGTGGAAGAGTAGAGCGTTTCGAGCCTCTAGATGGAGGAAAAGCTTCCTCTCCTCGTCCTCAGCCCTTTGAAAGTCCAGAGCCACCGCGTCGATGCCTCCCGAGCCACCTTCTTCCTCGACGCCGTCTCTAGAGCTGCGTTGACGGTGAGGGAGGTGGTCAGCCACTTCTGACAGTCAAAAGCTTCATCGGAGCCACCGGATACTCTTTTCTCTTCCCTTTCTTGCTCCCTGTAGGTTTTGATGCCTGATCAGGCATCGAGATGCCTCGAAAGGGCATACCAAACGGTCGTCAACGGCAGGGCTCTCTCGCTGGTGGCTGTCACTTTTTTTTTAATAAGAATAAAAAATAATAGGTTTTTTTTTAAACTTCTTTTTTCTTTTCTTTTCTTGCAATTAAGTCCTTTTATTTGCTTTCAGGTCCCTGCATTAATTTTTAGCCATTTTAATAATACATTGTTTTGTGAAATTGCAGTGGAACCCCTATAAAGTTTTATTAATATTTTCCAGGCTTTAATATTTGACAAAAACCCTTGGCTTGCTTTCAATTCATCCTTAAGTCCAGTATTTTACACAAAAAGCCCTAAACTTTATTAAAATTGTTCTGAATGCATGATTTTCTAGATTGTTTCTCGGATTTCTTCTGACTTTCACGATTTTGATTTGATTTGAATTTCCATCACCCGAGGGCGTACATTAACAGGCTTAACATTGCCGACATTGACCAAAATGAGGATTATTTTCTCTAATTTGATTTTCTCAGATTTCTTCAAATTTCAATTGATTTATGTGACGCTTTCCAAGTATTTCTGATTTTCACGATTTTCCTCATCGCCCACGGGCGTACAGTAAGGTGGCATTTGCAATGCCTACATTGTCCCTCGGATTATCTTTTTTTTTCTTTTATTCAGTTCTTCTCTTTGATTTGGCATGTTTTCACAGTCATCTTAAACATGTGCATTCAGAGTAGACAAGCATACGCACAATAGACCATTAGCAAGCAGGAAACCTAGAAAGACCGAGTTCCTCAAGCATATGGGGTGCCTAACCCCTTCTTTATGCGTAACAAGAATCCTTACCTTTTCCCTGGCTCGCAATGGCCAAGTGTTGCATCCATTTGGCATGGAGCATGCATATGCTTTCTTCGCCTTCATTTGATTTAGTTTTTCCTTTGTGTTTGGTTTTCCTCGTCTTTCCATTAAAAGACTAGGTGGAGACTCCTTTCCTTATCCTTTTCTTGTCTTTCCTTGGTGTTTCCAAGCTTAGTCTTCTTCTCTGGATTCACCATCTTCATTGTAACTATATCGGAACTCCTTGTGTGCTTCCACGCACCTAGGAGAGCCGTGCAGGGTTCCACTGGCATGGTCACACTTGCATTTAATATTGTTTTCTCGCTTTTTTTTTGCATTAGGTTTTCCTCGTCTCTTGATCCTAAATAGACTAGGTGGCGACTCTCTTTTTCCTTATCCTTTGCTTATTTTGCATTCACATTTTCAGTATTTTTGAGTCAAGCCCTTCCTTAGATTCACCACTTCGCCATAGCCTTATCAATCTCACGCGTGCCTTGATCATGCAAAGGTCCTATCGCCGGCATGGTAACAACCACTATCAGAACTTGGAATGACCTCACCCAAGCATATTCTTGGAGCAATGCTCTTTCAATCTTGACTTGATCTCAAAGCACAAGGATCTTGTTGCAACCCAATAATGACCCCATTAGCTGTTCGAGAAGTCCATCAATCGTTGGCTTGCACTAGCCTCCTAAGTCAAGGATACGCTCTCTGATGAGGAGTCTATCGAGATCATCATTAGTGAAGTGTAATTGGAAACTAAGGCTCTACTTAGCATTTAGCCCATCACATCCTTTGCATCTCTTATTTAAGCCAACGCTTGCATGGAAAACTCACTGCAAAGTGGGCACTTCACTAGACTCACTACATTTGCTAAGTGTAGACACCTCGATATTCGGCCAATGTCGGTAGGAAGACCCGACGGAGAGTGCAATTGGATGGCTGACCCGAACTTACCCCAATTCCCCAACTAAACCCATAAACCTAAACCAACCCATAACCTCAAATTAACCTTAACTCCACTCATCCAACTAAGCCCAACACCTAAAAACCCAACCTGTGTATTCTAGCCTAATGACATGCGGAGCCCAATAGTGCGGTCCAAGCGTGCGTCAGGGCCAAGACAGCACAATAGGCGTTGCTTGACTTGTCGCTTTCATTGTACGACCTCGTACCTCGTACGAGTGGCATCATGCACGGAGCGCCGATTTGTCCCTCTGCGTGCCTAACACCCCTCTAGCCTTCCATGCCCTGCGCCGCCCGTCACTACATGCCACCTTTGTAGCATGCCGGTAAGCCATTCCCTGGCATCCTTGATACTAAGCCACCCATGCCATCCTGCTCCACCTACCACACTAGGTGATTAACCAAAACCCTCCTTGAGCTCCTTCAGCCAAAGGGCTCCCAAGCATTCGTGAGAGGAGAGAAGGAAAACTCAAATTGTTTCGCCGGAGAGAACCTGAACCCAACCCATAAACTTCTACCAGCCCCTTTGCTTCCGCTTCGGGCGAGCTTCCCAGCATCGTCCTACTTGTGCTCATGCTGTCCTCAGGCCATCTCCAGCCCCTTGCCGAAGCTCTTCGTCTGTCAATGCTGACAACGCGCCACCGGCCACCAACAGGTAACATTCCCTCCCTGACTCACTAGAGGATAACTTACAGGTGTAAATTTTATTTTCCTGCACCATTTTCTTGTAGTTTTTTCTGTCATTCTGTCGCATCCCGCACCTCACCCACCACCGTCGGACGATGGACGCCAATGTAAGGCTACACTGGCCATTGAACGCTTGAATCAGTGTCCCAATGGCTTCCCCTCTTCTCCCATCGTTCCTCAGAGTGGCTAAGTCGATCTCCCAAGCCGGAAAACTCCTATGGAGGCTTACCAAAGGAAGATCAGCATTGACGCCGGTGACGGGGATAGGGAGGAGAACTCATGGCATTCTAATACTTCCCTTGTATTTGCATCCCATCATGGTAGCCCCCCATCTTCTAAACGACCCTTATCATCTATTGATGCTTCACCTTCCAGGGAGGAGGTGATGAAGGAGGCAGGCCTGGCCCCCTGTTCCACCTGTGTGGCTTGATAGCTCGTCCCACATATGCGTACCGCTTAAGGCCCAGACGGGGTCAGACTCGACCAAGCCAAGGTCTCACCTTCCCTATTTAGGCTACCCCTGCATATTTGTCTCTTTTAACGTGGTTTTACTCTCTAGATTTCTTGTATTCCTTGATTTTTACTAAGTGTTCTTTTATGCAATGGTTTTCTTGACTCTTAACACACGCATGAGCCCTAATATGATTATATCCCCCCTTCATCTCGATAGCCATTCCATAGTCATCCTTATGTGGGTAGGGATAAGTCTAAGATGGCCAATTGCCATGATTGCTCTAGGACGCACGTTCTGAGTGCACGTAGACTTTGCACGCCACTCATGCATGTATCGATAAGGGATGAAATCTAGCATAGCTTAGCCATTTGCTTAGTCACATTTTTACCTCTTGCATTGTTTTGTGCCTTTTGGTTTGATTGTACTCAGTCTTTGGCATGTCATGTATCTTTAGTTACATAATTTATTTCTCTTGCATCATCCATGTAGCCCCATTAATTGGCATCTAAGTGCCCACATTTCCATACACGCGAGCGAGATTCCGAGAAAGACCGATTCATCGAGCGTGCGGGGGTGCCTAACACCTTCCCCGTACGTAAAAGGAGTCCTTACCCTTTCTCCGGTTTGCAATGATTCGTGTGTCGAATATAATTGGCATGAGTCATCTATTATTCGTATTCGATTTCGAGTTTTGGTTTTTCGATACGGTTTTCCTTGTCTTCCCGTTTTTGAATAAACTAGGTGGTGACTCCTTGTTTATCTTCATATCGCTTTCTGGAGTTTTCGAGTCGTTTTCCCGTCGGATTCGTCGTAGCCCTACCAACTTCCATGCGGTCCCATTCGCATGGGAGTGCGGTTCCCCTCCATCGGCATGGTCATAGGAACTAGCAAATCCGTTGGGGAATAGTAGACTCCTACTTTCATTTTTTTTGGTTTCTTTCTCGCCTGCATGGTTTCCCTTGTGTGTGCATGTTTTATGATGTATTATGCCTTATGGATGTTTACACCAGGATATCAGGTCCACATCAAAATGCACATGCCATATTCTATGCCATTTGCAATGTTGTATGTTTTCTTTATTACCATCCTATTCATGACACAAACACATGTTATGTCCATGCCTTTTGTCCGATGCTTGTTTCGCCATGGTCTGTGTGTTTTCTCTTTCTTTTCTTTTCTTATTAAGGAAAATTAGAGACTTGATTGACTCTCCCCTTGGTTAATTTAAAATCTTGCAAGTAAAATTAATACATAAGGACAACTAGAGACAATAATGCACTTCTTCCCTCAATGGTTAATAAATGGGCAAGTAAAAATCACCAAGCATATTCGCATGATTGAATCATGTAGGGGCATGCATTCTCTCTCCTCTAAGTCCACCTACAGTTTGTGAAGGCCAGTTCCGATTTTCTTATCTATTGCTTTGGTGTAAGATTTGATGTTGGGTTATCCCCCTTGTCCGAGATTGTGTCGGTGTTAGTAGAAGGTACAACCCATGCTTTGGCAGGGTCGAGGCTCCCAATGCACCATCATTCCACAACTTTGGCATGGGACAGAACCCTACTTTCTGTCTTGAGTCAAAAACCCATTCACCCCGAGAGCATCCAGAGTAGACAGCCTCTTAGGAAACACTTAGATGGTGAGAGAGTGCATGCTAGTTGCATCCATGCGCATGTGTGCCATTCATACCACTTAATAAACATTGCATTGCTTACCCTCAGGTTTTGATACCTGCTCTTGTCTTTTTCCACCAATAGGTCCATGCACGAGTCCTTTTACAAGAGCTCGAGCGCTCCCACTCTGTTCCCTTGTTGTGACACCTGTTCTCAGCTTCCCTTCTGAGCTATTTGTCGCCTTTGATGATAGCTCATCGTAGGATCTGCCCTTCCTTCAGCTACCGTAGCGTTATTCGCACTCGCTCACATTCTGCAATGGCCCAGTGCATCAGCGAGGCTCTTTCCACTGTCACCTCTGAGGGGATCGCCACTTCGGTTCCCTCATCCCTTTTCCTAACTTATTCTGCTGCCTCTTTGCCCCATGTCAGCCTCTTCCAGGCCCATGGAGCATCTTCCCCTTTCATGTTGGGACATTGGCAGACCTTGTCCAGTCTAGAGCCCATCACTAAGGCCGTTGTAGTAACTGTCACTCGAGCTTCGGAGCTACCAGTGTCTCTCCCTCTACAGGGCCCATCTATTCCGACCACCCAGCTCGCTATGGTAGCCTCCTTGGTAGGTACCGCACCTTCTTGACAGTCTACTTCCCTTTTGTCTTTTACTGTGTTAGCTCCGCTGACAACCCCATCCCTTGGTACCGCTCCGACAAAACCCAACCGTGCAAGCCAAGTACTTCTTGGCCCTTGTCTAAAAGCTATATGGCAAGAGCGCCACCCTCTCCCTAGACTCCTCACAGCTCCCAGCTTCTCCTCCCACTGAGGTCTCACCACCCTCGACTTTGGTGCTCCACTCTGCACCCACTGCACCTCCCCGGCCGTTGCCACAGCTCCTCACTAGTCAAGCGATGGGGGTGTCAACCCTACATCCTTCACCGTCATCTCACTCTTCACAGCATGCTTCTCCAGCACCTGGTGGCCAGCCCCTTGGTCTGGCAAGAGCGTACCACGCTCCTATCCTGCTTCCTGGACTCGCACCAAGATAGCAGCTGTGGCCCACAAACCCTACACCACTCACAGCACAGCATACTACCTACCTTGCATCAGACACAGGTTCCCCCATGCATCTCACACCACACCACGCACCCACACGGGTATGCCGGCCATCATGCCATGACACCAAGTGGTATGATGGTGGATCCGAAGGAGCACCTCAGTGTGACCCACACGGCATACGTGGTACCTACCCAAGCTGCACCAGCCTCAACGGCAGTGACCCCAAACACCCTCCTTTCTAGGATAGGTGATTTGGAAAGAGCACTTCGACAAGTGCAGGGCAGAAACCACCAATCTTTTCAGTTCTGGGACCTCTGCTACTTCCCGGAGGCAACTCTTCCACCAAACTTCCAAGTCTCGAACTTTGAAAAATACAACAGAAAAGGTTGCCCAATGTCCCATTTGAGGGCATACTGCAGAGACCTCACTTAGCTTCAGGCTGATGAAAGGTTGTTGATCTGTTTGTTCCAAAAGAGTCTCTCTGGTCCTACCTTGAAGTGGTTCACTTCCTTGAACATGGCAACTATTCAGACTTGGAACGACCTAGTCCAGGCATTCCTAGAACAGTATTCCTTCAACCATGACCTATTCCCCAAGAGGGAGGACTTGGCCGCCACCAAGTAGAAGCCCTTCAAGCTGTTTGAAGAGTATGTCGGGAGCTGGCGTGCCCTCGCCTCACAGGTCAAAGATAAGCCCTCAAATAAGGAGTCTATCAAAATGATCATCCATAGGGCACAACCAGCCATGGGGGCTCTACTAATCATTCAGCCTATCACCACTTTCTCTTCCCTGATTAGAGTTGACGCCTGCATAGAAAGCACGCTATGAAGTGGTAGTTTCCCCGCACTCACCACATTCGCCAAGCAGGCAACCACCCCCAGCCACAGCACCGGCACTAGCAACAACAACAACGACTCCAGCTCTAGCTATTCGAAGAGGAGGGACCCCACAAAGAGCGTCGTTGCGTATGTTGGGTCTCCTACTGTGCCTGTGAACACGATGGGCCCGTTAGCTCAAAATCAGATAGTTTATGCTCTGGCACGTAGGACACCCCACACACCTCACATCACAGCCACCGCCGAGCTAGTGTATCCCATAGCACCAACAAGGCAAGGACAGCACCCCCCACAGGGGAGGCCCCGACAATTTGACTGAGAATTCACCCCACCAGTCAAGCCATTGAGTGCCATCCTTCCCAAGGTGTAGTCGCTCCTTTAGTACCCAGACGTTTGCCCACCACCAAATCCATTGCCAGTGTGGTATAAAGCGAACTTACACTGCAGTTACCATCAGGCCCAGGGGCACTTGACGAACAATTGTTTCACTCTCCGAAATGCCATATAGGACCTCATTGACCACAAGGTCATTGTCATCAACACCTAAGATGCAGGGTCTGCACCCACCCCAACACAAGCACCACCACCAGCACCAGCACAGCCACACCCCAGCATAGTTAGTCAGCCTCTCCCACAACACACTAATCCAGGAGCACTCGGGACCTCAGGGGTTCACTGCCTTTTTCCTACCGGATCTGTCTCTTCCCAACTGGACCCATCTGATCTTATCCACCTTGCCTCTGAACTATTCCCACCTCAGTAGTATCATTCCTTTCTCTCTGATTCAGAACTAGTCGTCGGCATGATTCACCTAGCCGTTAGGACAGAGCACGCGGTCACTTCGCCTACCATGCAATTCCCCCCAACTTAGCCCATCTGCTTGAAGCCAGACCTCAACCAGCCCATGCCCAACCCATCCAGTTAGCAGCCTACCCCACCATGCCTTCCACCAGCTAGCCAATGGCCTAGCTTGAGTTAGCGGCCTGTACACCCTTGGTCATCAATTTGACTAAGGATACCCACCAAGTACCGCATGACTATGCCACAGAAATGTATGCAGAAATCACCCAGTCCGAACGGGTGTACAAGCCCCCAGCTCCGATCCCTAGAGCAGGCCACCCAGTACCACCTCCACCTCATCAAACAAGTCAGCCTCCTAAGCTTGTCATCGAGGAAGTTACCCCTAAACCCACCACCAACACTGCGAGTAAATCCCCAAACGATCTCACCTCCCAGTTTATGAAGGTCAAAGCTGATATATCCATTTGGGACGTCATCCATACCTCAGTCGAGCACCGAGAGGCCTTCCTCAGGGTATTCCAGGTAACCCATGTATCCCCCACCATTGAGCCCACAACCCTTGAAAACATGGTAGGCATGAGCGCAACGCCGCAAATCATCTCCTTCTCGTCCCAAGTGTTGCCCCCAGTGGGAACCAATTACTGTTCATCACCGTGCAGTTCCAGAAGTTCTGAATCCCCTTGACACCGGTTGATAATGGTGCAGGACTAAACATCTACCCCTTGCGCACCGCAAGCAATATTGGATTCAAAGCCAAGGATATCACATCAACTGTCAAGGGGATGACGTCTTTTGACAACATGCACCACGATGCGTTGGGAGTTTTGGTCATTCCTCTGACTGTCGATCAGGCTCAGTTCGACGTTGAATTCTATGTTGTTGACCTCAAACCTGCTTTCAATCTTCTGCTTAGGTGCCCTTGGCTGCACAAGCATCAGGTCATCCTCAACAGCAGTAGTATCACAGCAATAGCCAATTTTAGTCACAGTCGCAGCAGCACAACCACAACTAGTTTCAATCACAGTAGTAGCTACACCATAGTCAGTCATAGTCACAGCAGCACCACAGTCAGTCATAGTCACAGCAGCGCCACAGTTAGTCTTAGTCACAACAATGCCACAGTCAGTCTCAATTAGAGCAGTGCCACATACAGTTTCAGTCACAACAACAAAATCACAGACACAGTCAGTCACAACACCAGTGCCACAGTTTCAGTTAGCCATAGTAGCAGCACCACCAACAAAGTTGCCAGAGGCGACGGCAGCCCAAATGCAGCAGTTCAACAGTGGTAATATCCCAGCCCTTCCTGTTCCCAGATCTATGGTATAGTCAGAATCTAGCGCCTACTATGTCGACTTCGCCTCAGACGAGGAGGAGGGTGCGGTCATCAAGAACCACGTAAATGCAGTGCTAAATGACCTAGAAGTGCTATTCCAGGAACAACTGACAGTCTTGGTAGAAAACGCTGCCAAAGAAGACAAAGGCAGGAAAGGGAAAGCAGTGGCATCAGAGCCAAAACTCGCCCCACCCCAGAATCATCGAGGTCCTCCAGCAATCATGGTTGTGGAGGAGGGAAGGACAGTCAAGACTAGACCAGAGGAGATGATCTCCGAGCAGTCGGGAGGTGGGTCTAGGTGGAATTTGCAGCACAAGTCTCGCCTTGAAATAGGCGAGGGCAAAAAAAAAAGACCTTGAGGTAGGCTCCTTAGAGAGCCCACGGAGCGACCCCTAGAGCGGTCACTAGCAAGATGACCGTCAGGGGAAGATTATTGTAAATGATACAAAAAAAATCAAAAAAATACAAAAAACCAAAAATATTAGAACTACTATAGCATAGGGAGAAGAACTGGCCAACACCGCAACAGCGTAGAAAAGCACAGGATTAGAGTTCACGTAGTGTAGCTACAAGAATACCAGAGTCAGCGTGACCCTCTTCAAGAGCAAGAAGGGGCTGGAGTTGGAGCAGATCCTTTCCTTTGATATCACTGACTCAGCATTCCAAGAGGAGGTATTATCAGAATTGATAGCATACGAGGAGGAAGACGACACGGGTGTCGATGATTCAAAAAATATGCCAAAATTCCACCCTCACGATGACGATCCAGAAGGTCTGAATTTGCACATCAAGGAGGACACAAAGATGGTGAATAACGACGCATCAGGCAATGTTAAGGAGGTCTGCATCAGTGCCAGATTGTCACCACAGGTAAGGATAGATTTTATCACATTTCTGAAGGAGTACAATGATATTTTTGCCTGGAGTTATGATGATATGGTTGGACTAGATGTTGAGGTAGTAGTGCACACTCTATCGTTGAAGCCAGACGCCAAGCCAGTCAAGCAAAAAACTCAGAAGATGGTGCACGTAGTGGCTTCTCAAATTAAAAGAGGAAATCATGAAGCAACATCAACTCAAATTTCTTAAAGTCGTCATTTACCCAGAATGGCTAGCCAATGTGGTTCCAGTGCCGAAAAAGGACAGACGGGTTCGCATGTGCATTGACTATAGAGACCTCAACAAAGCGAGCCCGAAAGATGATTTCCCACTACCTCACATTGATGTATTGGTGGACAACACCACGGGGCACAAAATGTTATCATTTATGGACAGCTTCTCAAGCTATAATCAAATCAGAATGGCAAAAGAGGATATTGAGAAGACATCGTTCATCACCCCTTGGGGGGTCTTTCGCTACAGGGTGATGCCATTTGGACTCAAGAACGCTCGTGCTACCTATCAAAGGCTAATGACAACACTTTTCTATGACCTCATGCTATGACATCTAGGCCTGATTATCCATTTTTAATTATAAACCATGTAATTAATTGTAATATTGTATAAATGGTTTATTAATGGGTAATCTGTTATTTCTTGGATGTGTGAACTTGTGGTTGGCTTTCTACGCACCTGCTTGTGATTTGGGACCAATGCGGAGTCCGGTTTGGAGATGCACAGTTGTCTCGATTTGTGTGCCTATCCTTTCTCCTCTTCTTTTCTTCTTTTTCTCCTCTCTTTTTCTTTCTCTCCCTCACAAGCCACCCGATCCCCTCTTCATCCACTTCCCCTTTCCCACCCATGCCACTAGGAGACGCTGGCTCATGCTGCCCCATCTCCTCCGACGTGATGGGTGGCCGACGCCATGCAGGAGGAGGAGGGGATAAGAAGGAGGGGAAGCTAGAGGGGCAGCAGTCGCGAGAGAGAGAGAGAGAGAGAAAGGAAGGGAGGTGCGCAAGCCAGAGGAGGAGAGCTCGATGCGCAGGGTTCACCGACAGGAGAGGCTTTGCCAAGGAGCAAGGAGGCTCTTCGGAGTGCAGAAGGGTCGTCGGAGGGTTGAACTAGGTACGCGACCCCTGTCCCTCCTCGTTTCTTTTGTGGTTTGAGCGAGTGAGTTAATGCATGAAAATGATGAAAAATGCATGTAAAATCATAGAAAAATAGTGGAATTGATGGGAACGAGTTGAAATGCATGAAAACCTAGATATCATGCGGTTAGAATAGGAATTTGTAGGAATATGCAAGATTTTGGGATGAAGGCTATAGTAGTCGTTTTGAGTCTCATCCCTTTGTGATTTTTGTGTGGATTGTGTGGTTGATGAAATCATGAATGGTTTGTGGGGTTTTGAAGTAGACTCAAGGGTCTACACCCCATGATTTACTGATAATTTGTGATGTATGTTTGGAGGGTCCGACGGAGATTCCCACTTCTAGCTTTTTCGTCAACCAAAACAGGGGAATGCCCTGGTTGTGGGAAATTAGGTACACCGAATTGAATTTGGTATGCCGAAATCCTAACAGATTAAGCCAGGACACCTGGTTTCAGTAGGCTGAAATCATCCGATCGACCAAATCAGGGACTTTTGGTATACCAAATCAGGGATTTTCAGTATACCGAACTTGGTTTCGGTCTGCTGATTTTGCCCTGGCCCTGATATACATAAATATGAATATAAAATGAAGGATAAATGGTTTTAAAGGTATGTAAAGCATGTGTTAATAATGTTTTCCCCATGTAAATGACATGGAGGAATATGGAACCCAAATGAGTGGATTTAGGCATGGTTTTGGGGTTTTAGACCCTATAAATGAATAAAATGGTTGATTGTGTGTGGTTTGGGCATGAGACCCAATTGTGATTTTAAAACACATGGTTTTTCATAAATTGAGTTGGGACCCCAGTGGAGGGTCAAGTGTTGCATGGAAATAGATTCCTGCAACCAAAAAGAATGGAAATGGAAATGGCTTTGAAAAAGAAAACTTAAAGAGTTCTGAAATGAACCACTAATAATGTGTTAAGGAACCACGGGGGTTGGTGTCAATAATGTGGTGGGAGTATGAGGCTCCATTGAAACCAGTTGCCAAACATGACTGTGGTTGCCGAGCTTGAGACGATGTAGGCTAAGCCTAAGTTGTTGAACCTAGTTGTTCGGGTCACCAAGCTCGAGACGGTGTAGGCTGAGCCTAGGTTATTGAACCTAGTTGTTCGGGTCACCGACGGTGTAAGCTAAGCCTAGGTCATTGAACCTAGTTGTTCGAGTCACTGATGAGGCATTAGATAAAGATGTATCCCCATGCATATATGAAAGAGATTGAGGTCGGTTGGCTGGGGCGATGGCATCCCGCACAGGGAATTTCACCATCGCAGTGCAAGGAGGTAGGGGAAATGATATCCTCGCCTACTGCTTGTGTGCCTGGTTACCCCTGATCAAGGTAACATCAGTAAAGAAAAGTGGAAATAAATAAGAAAAGAATGTGATTTTGAGAAATAAAAAGAATATGATTTGGCTAGGATTGGCCTTATGAATGGTCCTAAAATCCTGGAATGAAATAATGATTGTGTTTTAACCAGTTCCCAGCCAGTGGTTGTGATTTTGGTTTTGAGCTCTATGAGGCATTGTGTTTTAGGCTGGTTCAGGTCAAAAAATTTGAATTTCTCAGAAAATGAAAGGGATAAGAAAAGGGTGATCTTGGGAAGAAATCCCAAGTATTGAAAAAGGACATGTTTTGGAAAATGATTTCCAAATGTTTTGAAAAAGAAAAAATGAGTTTTGAAAAGAGTATCGATTTGGGATCAAACTCCCAAGTGATTTCAAACGAAAGGAGAAATGGATTTTTAAAAGAAAACTAAGTTTTATAAGTTAAAGTCGAGTTTTTGGCTTTTCGCTGGATTTCGCTATTTTTGTGTTTGGGGCGCGTACTGGGTGACTTAGATGTCACTCACACGTGCTTGTTTCGTTTTTTGGTGCAGATCGTGTGCAGTCGAGTTCTAGTGTAGGAGTTGGAGTTTCTAGCCACACATTGTTTCCTGGAGGTGAGCCTTAGTTACAGTTATCTAATTTTACTGTAATTAGTGTAATTATGCTTATGATACTATGATTTAGATAACGTGCCCGGGTTTGGGGCGTTACACATGCACCAAGACATCGAGGTGTACGCGGATGATATGATTGCCAAATTCAAAGAATCCGAGGACCATCTTGCCTACGTGAGAAAGCTATTTGACTGCTTATAGAAGTTTAGGCTCCGACTGAATCCCAGCAAATGTGTGTATGGCATGACATCAGGAAAGCTCTTGGGATATATAGTCAGCCAAAGGGGAATCGAGGTCGAACTTAACAAAGCCAGAGCCATCATCGACATGCCTCCTCCGGCCACAAAGAGGGAGGTCCGAGGTTTGCTAAGGCGCCTACAGAATATCAGCCGCTTCATTGCCTAACTCACTCCCATATGTGAGCCAATCTTCAAACTCCTGAGGAAAAATGCTCAGATCACCTAGAGTGTGGAATGCCAAGCCGCCTTTGATAAGATCAAACAGTTGCTAGCCAGGCCACCAATCCTAGTTCCCCCCACCCCGGGACGGCTACTCCTCTATTTGTCAGTTACACAGCACTCCATGGGCATCGTATTGGGTCAGCATGATGAGATAGGTCGTAAAGAAAGGGCGATGTACTATCTGAGCAAGAAGTTAAATGATTGTGAAGCTAGGTATACCATCATCAAAAAAGTTTACTTATCCTTAGTCTGGGCCACCCAACGCTTGCACTACATGATGGCGTATCCAATTTTACTGTGGTGTCGGCATGACCCGATGAAGTACTTGTTCCAGAAGCTGGCACTGGTGGGCAGATGTGTCAAGTGGTAAGTTTTGTTATCCCAATATGACATCACCTTCGTGACGCAAAAATCAGTAAAGGGACAGGCCTTTGTAGATCACCAAGCTGACATGCCTTTGCTAGAGTATCAACCCTTGCAAACCCAGTTTCCCGACGAAGACATATTATTCACCATGGATGATTTGGGACTAAAGGACTCAGAAGAACAGAAGCAGTGGCACCTCTACTATGACAGGGGCAATGAACAAGAAAGGTCAGGGTATCAAGGCAGTACTTGCAACGCCCTAAGGAAAGCTCATCTCGTTTTCCAAGAAACTGTCGTTCTAATGCACCAATAATGAGGCAGAATATGAAGCATGCATCCTTGGCCTGCAGGCCACATTAAGGCATGGTGTACGGAAGCTGCAAGTCCACGACGATGCTTTGTTGATCATATCCTAGGTGAACAAGAGTTGGAAGACAAAAGACTCGAAGCTGGTGTCGTATCACTCATATCTTTTGAAGCTCCTAGCAGAGTTCGAGGGTATTCTCCTTCATGAATAGAGCCAAGAACGCATATGCAGACGTGTTGGCAACACTTAGATCATGGTTGTCCATACCAAACGACCACGTGGTGGATGTATCGATGACCCAAGTGGACTACCCTGTATACTGCATGAACATCGAAGAAGCAGATCCACTCAAAGAGCTTCCCTGGTACCATGACATCAAGGTTTTCCTGTAGACCGAAAATCTCTAGCCTGGTGCCCCCACCACTGACAGGAAGACCATGTAGCGGCTTGTATCAACGTATGTACTTGGTGGTGGTCCCTTATACAGAAGGTCATACAACCAGATGTTGTTGAGGTGCATGGACAGGAAGGAGGTCGATACCCTGATGCTGCACATTCATGCCGGAGTATGCGGCCCACACATGAATGGGATCCTATTGGCTAAGAAGATCATGTTGCAAGGCTACTACTGGTCGACCATGGAAGCGGATTGCTGCCAGTTTGTCCGTAGGTGCCACAATTGTTAGATCCATAGGAATTTGATCCACGCTCCCCCTCATCAACTACATAGTATATCTACACCTTGGCACTTCTCAACATGGGGGATTGACGTCATCGGAGCCATTCATCCGACAGCCACCAATGGCATAGCTTCATCTTAGTGGTGATTGACTACTTTACCATGTAGGTAGAAGCGGCCTCTTACAAGGTAGTCACCACCGTGGCTACGAAGAAGTTTATCCGGAATAATATTGTAGCTCGATACAGGATCCCTCATGCCCTTATCTCTGATAATGGGAAGAATTTCATAGCCAAAAGGGTGGAGGGTTTCCTACACAGTCTTCAGATCAAGCATCACCAATCCTCCCCGTGTCACCCACAGATGAATGACGTTGTGGAGTCTACCAACAAGAACCTCACGAAGATCTTGAAGAAGATGGTAGAGACTCATCGGGATTGGCATGACCAGCTCCCCTACGCATTATGGGCCTACAGGACATCCATCCTGACATCTACAGGGGCAACCCCATACTCATTAGTCTACAGCATTGAGGCAGTTCTCCCTATTGAAGTAGAGATTCCGTCACTTAGAATCCTAAGGGAAGTAGAGCTAGAGGAGGTAGAATGGATCGAAGACCGTGCATACAGTTAAACCTAATAGACAAGCACAGATTGCAGGCCTTACATCATACTCAGTGCTATCAGAAAAGCATGGCCAGGTCCTATCAAAAGAAGGTCCGACCCAGAAGCCTAGTGCCAGGAGATTTGTGTTGCGAGCAATTCATCTGCCTGATGCTCGTGGAAAGTTCCGACCCAATTGGTGAGGTCCCTTCATCGTCAAGTAGGTTTTCTCAGGAGGAGCTGTAATCCTAGAGGACATGGACCGCATTGAGTAGTCTGAGCCAGTCAACACATGCTAGCTCAAGAAATACTACTAGTGACTGAGTCCCAGCACACCAAGCAAAGTCCTCTCCCTTGTATCCGAGCACTCCGCATCATTGCATCCTGTGTTTGTAATCCACACTCTGGCGTCTGTTCATTCTGTTTTCTTGCATTCATCAAGTTGTTGTAACATACACCCATGCATTCATACAGCATATGAAGTTAGCATCCACACTTTGTTTCCTGCATAAGCATGCATAAGCATACACCATCTGCATGGCCCAATGATGAAATCAGAAAAGCTTAGCCTACCTTGGGAAAGGTTCTTACCTCTCGAAGAGTTCCATTTGGATAGCCTGGCAAGTGAGGAAGCCACCTCCCATCGAGAGCAGGATGAAGCTTTCAAACTCTCTAAGGACCCACACCTCTAAGAGGGAGATAAAATGCTAGGGTGTGAATGAGAGTGAGAGAAAAAAAACATACTACGCAGAGGGCACAAAAGAAATGAGAAGACAGAAGTCGAAAACAGAACCCAGCCCTAGAGAGAGGTGTGTGGGCCAACTCTACTCCTACTGTATCCTAGGGAGGAGTTGGAGCAAGCGCCTGAACCACCCACGCCTTTGAAGGACTAGCCCCCTTTCTTAATAAAAGCATCCCACCTTGGCGTCCATTACCCCTGATAGGAGTAGAGTGAACCCGTACACCTATAAGGGAGTAAAAGAAAAGTTGATAATGTAAAAAAGCAGGTGTGGGACCCGAAGAGTTTGACATGAGTCCTAGCTTCGTCACTATTTAAATGCCTACCACCCAGTTGTCCATCACCCAAGTATCCATTGTCCTAACACAATCGCCCCGCTACCCAGAGTGCCACCCGCCATCTAGGGATCCGGATAGAGTCTGTCGGGCAACAAGATTCCCCATTCCCTTTCTACCAGGCACCAAAGCGTTCCTAATGCTGAGGACCCAGCATAAGTAAGCACAATCCATACATCTGCATCTACATTACCACCCCATCATCGCTATTACGGGACAGGACTTTGCCTAGACCCTAACTAGGGGCATGTCAGTTGCCCTCTTTGTCGGTGTCTGCGGTCCACCTTTAGCCAAGGGCATGTCAGCTGCCCACATGGTTGACTTCAGCAAAGCATCTGTAGCCAGGGGCATGTCAACTACCCTTGTGGCCACCTCCAACCAGCCACATCTCAGCCAAGGACACACAAACAGCCTATACTCGGGCCCCATCAAACGAGCATCCACAGCCAGGGGCATGTCAAATGCGTTTTGGCAAATGGACATTTGACCAGGTGTTTTAGGCCAAGAGTTTGGTGCAAGTCGGCAACTCAATACTGAAGGTCAATTGAAGGAATGGATAGAGGCAGATCATCGAGCCCAGAAGTGCTCCAATTAGAGACTCTAGAGGCCAAGGAACTGTAGCAATTTTCCCCATGTCCGAGAGCTGTGTGGTAGCTACGCGCAGCACGTGCACGTTTCTACCAGGGACATCATTGGCCAACGAACAACAGAAGTGCCTCCCGCATACCCGGTCTAAAGGCCAGGCCAGGCAAGTCACAATAATGTATCCAATCTACACCTACAAAAGGACAAGTCATTTGGCTAGTCCTGATGCTATGGCAAAGTCACCCAAGGAAGCTTGTCACAAGATGAGATAAAGGGGCACATGATAAAAAAGCATGTATTCTTTGTTCAAATTCAAGTTCAAGGGTACCATCATTGAAATGAGTCACATAATTGTACTACATGAGCTCGGATCAGCTATTTCCTCCAAATTGAGGCCTCTTTGAGCTACTAGCATTCCAAAACAGAGGAGCACCAAGGGTCATTTCACTGATCGGCCAATTCACCTGTGTGTGTGCCCTATATGCCTTAGAACAACTGGTGCCTCTCACTAGAGCTAACACCAGTCTGTAACAAACGAGCCAATTCAGCAGTCATGGCAGTAGAGTTCTAATGATACAGCCGAAAGATGGCAAGCATTGGAGATTGTTCAAAGGCGTCTTGGCGGAAACCAAACTGACGTAGGACACGAACAGGGTGATACTCCACTCCTCCAGTCAGGCCAGGAATAACAACCACCCTTATGTCGGTGCCATTGAAGAACATTGTGAAAGGCTCTGCGGTTGATGGGACAATCCGCCAGACCATCTAACTTTCGAACAATCCCTCCAGCTTCTCGTAGAACTCCTATATTTCAAAAATGGTTTGGGAATGCCCTCTCTGGTAGTAAGCCTCAAATGTCGACCTTTGGGGACGTAGAACCTCGACTCCCATGTGAGCCGCCAACCACACCTGTCAAAGCATTGAGTCAGTAAACACAGATATGCCAATCTCAGCAGAATTCAAAAGATTACCTGCACCAATAATCCACAGTCGTAGAAGTGGCGACACCGGTGAAGAGCACAATCCAGGCCCTGATAGGTCTCCACCAAGATCACGGGAGCCAAATCAATTGGTTCACTCACCACTACCAAAGCGATCTCAGCTACCTCAATCACTACGGTCATCCGGCCATAACTGAAGATGAGCTCCCCGAGGAAGTGGATGATGAAGCTGCGCAACCATAGATCATCGCCTAGTGCGGAGCGCCCCATGATCACTTCATCAAAGTAGTCCAAGTAGTGCATGGGTTCAAAACCATCTGCACAGATCAAGTGCCTCCCGCATTCTGCAGTATTCAGGCCAGTTAGTTGGCAAAGGACAGATGCATACCTGTCGCAACGCATGAAGACCAGAGGCCCCAGTAGTCCTGACAGGCCACAAATTCGCCCGGTTTCCTCCAAGGTGATGGTCAATTCCTCACAACCAAACTGGAACACGTGGTGGGCTGGTTTCCAAAATCTGGCCACGATGCACAAGAGATATCGGTACACCGTAACATCCCTGATCTTCAAGAGTCGCCCAGAGATCCCCCAGCACCGCAGCTTCTCTCGATCACTGTCAGAAAGCATGTCAATCTAGCACCTCAGCACGACCGAGCAATGGGGCAGAGTAACCATCGTTGGGAAACCCTTGAGATCCACAAAAGCACCACGTCAAAGGCCCACAGCTTACAGCCATCCCACATTGCCACAGATGCCTCACCATGTCGTCCAAGGGCAGAGCACTAGCCGTAGGGGAAGAGAAGCCCGATGGAGCAGTGTCAAAGCCACCGGCTGATGAGAAACAGTGGAGGTTGCGCCGGCCTGAGGAAGAGGGAAGCAAGCCATGGAGGAATCCAGACCAGAGGGAGTGAGGCAGATGTGTCCCCCTCGTTCAACCAATGCCCACTTTAAAGGAGGAAGAAGGCCGGTGAGCAACCGCAGGATGGCGACCTGTGATTGTGTCAGAGGTCACCCGCATCGTGGTTACACGTACGACATGCGCGTAATGGGCAGGGATGCTAGGCCCTATGGCGGAGGCGCTGAGAAGATGCTCGATCTACATGTGCATATTCATTAGGGAATCTCAGTTATGGCACCTTCATCTGAGATGTGCTTAGAGGACGTGCATACTGCATGCGCGTATGGCACTGGGCTCATCAGCCAAACTACTACCCTTCCAGAGCTCGCCCAACTGGCGCAAAGGACCTGAAGCTCGACAAAAAGCATAAACCAACTCATTTCAAGACACACAAGAAGGCAGGTAACACAAAGACATTCATTGAAGAAGCAGGCAATTAAAAAAATAGTTCAAGCTTACAGAACCAAAGTTTATAGTTAATGATGTTAAGTTACAACACTTGCAGAGATATAAAGCCGAATGAGTAAACTAATCCCAAGCCTCGTCATCGCTCTCGTCTGGTTGCCGCCCTTGGGAAGCACGAGCAGTGCGGCGCTCGCCCTTGTGCCTAAGCCGACGGGCTGTCGCAGCTGAAGCCGTACGAGCATGGGAAGGGGCAGAAGTAAAAGTGCCTGTCAAGTCCCCAACAGTAGAGGTATCCTCCTCGAGGTCGGGGTCAGCCTCGTCACCACTACTCTCGAGGATGACGTCCTCTAGCTGGTATCCCTAAAATGAGAGGGTCAGTCCTGAATGTGCATAGAAAAGAATGATAAACACTTACCTCCCTATGAGCTTCCTGTCGGGCCTATTATAGATGAGGATAATGTTGTCAGCATGATCAGGCATGTACAGTCAAGAATTATAAAACAGAAGAGGTAGAATACAATACCTTGGCTCGTTGCATCCAAGCATAGAAATCGCTCAGCCTACCCTCGAACCACTGCAATAAAAGCAAACAATTGCGTCTGAACAGCCGGAATCATGGAGTCAGGTTATGCCACAAGAAGGATGTAAGATTTACCTCAGCCCAGTTCTTGAGAACCACATATCCCGTTGTTGCTCACGGAGGTCCTCCTCGAAGAGCTATAGCTTGCAGGCGCGTTCATACCACTCTTGGTACTCGTCATAGTTGGCGAGATGGAGGGTGTACCAGCTCCGGTCGACCATGATCTCTACCATGATAGAGCGAGCCTGTACGCAGGTAGTGGCCCAAGGAACCATCTTGGTAAGAGGCAGATGCGGGATGCTGAACTCTGGGGTGAACTGATGATGAACCCGACCAAGAAGATAAAAGGCGGACTTCTTGAAGTAGAAAATTTTCATCTACTTCTGGCAGTAGGTCGAGGCGGAGTTCAAAGGCTCCTAGTCTAACCCAACGTACCGCTCAAACGGCCTCAACTAGACCTTTATAGGGCAGAACTGAGCACAAGTCAGTCCAGTGGCTCAACAAAAATAGAGAAAGCTATAAACAGGTGTGATGTTTGCAAACTCACATCATGTATCGACAGTAGGTCTAGTAGATAGCGATAATACTTGTAACTGTACACCCCTACTGCGATACGGTGGTCCAACTCACACCACTACCGTGGAAGTAGGAGAAGTCTGGGTGGAAGGCGGAAGAAGTAATGCCCCCACATACAATGCTCCATCCACCAATGCTGCTAATACAAAAAAACAAGTCAGAACATAATCATATTGCTCCAACTAAAGAAGATAATACATAAGCTTATCGTCAGTAGTGGGTGGAGCCCCAGTCATAAAGCATGTAGGTATAACTGGCACCGCCCCAGTCATACCAATCCAAGTGATCCAAGTCGGCGAGATATATCCGCTAATCTGCCGAGACACAGTATTCGAAAGTGTCACAGAAGATCAGAGCCATCAACTCCATCAGGAAGTGGCGAAGAACGAACTCCGCCTCCCTTGATCCTGGTGCCGGATCCAGCTAGAATAAGTTCAACTCCCTGATCCAACTATAATGGAGATAATGTGCTGACCGGGTCAGTGGTGGGCACTTACGGCTCAAAAATTTTGTAACCTTGGTGAACCCTAAGGTGGCCTTGCCGACTAGAGGCTCCTTCCCGAAGCAGAAGCCTATCAATAGTGCCCAATGCTCCGGTAGGATCGTCATCTTGCCGAAAGGGAGGTGGAAAGTGTGGGTCTCGTGTCGCCACCGCTCTACGAGTGCTCGAAAAAACTCATAATACTCATGGACTGCTCGGATGCACAATAGACTCCGGAATGGGGTGTAGTGTAGATGAAACTCCTCCAGGAAGCCAGGGAGATGCTCAAAGTGCTCCAGCATCAGTGTCTAGAGACACCACATCACCTGCCCGATATCACTGACCTAAGGAGCAAAGAATAATAGGGTCAGAAATCAGTTACACCATTATTTGTGCAGAAAAAGGAAAGGGTACCTCAAAATCTTCACGATTGCGGATGTGGTTTTCATCCAACAAACGATCCCTGAAATTGCTAGATTCTTGCCAAAAGAAATTCAGTTCAGTAAATCTAAAGCATGCATTAGGAAAACACCAGAGTAGGTGGAGTCTTGATTTCTTACATCGTCGAGGATGTTGGGCAACGCCTCCTCTGATGCCCAGGAGCTAGAAGCAGCCCTAGATCATGAACTAGATCCACGACCCCGAGCCTGTGATCTAGAAGCAATCCCAGATCGTGAGCTAGACCCATGTCCTTGGGTCCACGAACTGGAGGTGATCCTGCTTGCCTGGGTCACCTCAATCTCAGACTCAGAATCAGCCTGTAAATGCAAGGTCATGTTTAAATGAGCATGTTATTAAAGCAAAGCCGTGGTAAGCTGTCACACCAAAAGCACAGATAATTGGAATAATCAGAGGCAGTATCCAAATAGAAGCACAACTATGGTCAAGGGAATCAGAATTTGTATTCAGGGGCACAGCGTTTAAATAAAAGCCAAGGTTCATTCATGCACAAAGTCAATAGCATCTCATACTGTCACTCAAACAAATACCATGGCACTCTACAATGCTTGCTTAAACAGAAATTCAAAGGCAATCTAGACATGGACCACTATAGAACAATGGCCTTTCTTTAATATTATTTGAACATGATTCCATGGCATTTTGCAATGATCATTCAAGTAAGGAAACTAGGGACATGGCAACATATACAACAATTTCATACGAGGGGTGGAGAAGCGTCGACTCGCCACTGCCAGCCTACCACCACCGGCATGATCTCCGACGATGGCCAGCCACCATGTGGGGCCAACAGTAGCTTGCCTCCCAGTGCCCAACCACAGTGTCACAAAGACACCCCAACTGCCCCATCGACAAACCTCAGTGACGACAGGAGAAGGGGGAAGAAGTCCACATGCCCGAGGAAAAGGAAAGTACAAAGCAAGCGAAAAATTGAGGTGAGGGGGGGAGCAAACCATTTCCGCTGTCGAAGCCTCCCCACTGGAACCCCTGCCCACGCACACATCTCCGCCGCCCCTAGCAGCGCTAAACACCACTACCCCCACCCATGTAGCCCACTACACCCGAAGTCCCTCACGCCTGTCTGTCACGCTCGCACCAAGCTCCACCGTGCTCGTGCCTATCACGACGTCCCTCCACCGCTCCACGGAGGCTCCCTCACCAAGCTCCTCGATGCACTACTATCCAGCCCAAGCCTTAGCGACTCGCAGTGAGAAGAGGAGAAAAGGGGAAGACGATGAGACATAGGCTGGAGAGAAGGGGTGTCGTTGGAGTTTGGGGGGGTCTATTAAGTGAATTTCTATTTTGTTTTAAGTTGTAAGAAGAAAGCATGTAGAAGGGAGCGAAACCAATAGTCATGCATCAAGCTCAACAAGAGTAATTGCCAGTGGACCCCGTAGATTCTGGAAATTTTATTCCACCTTTGGCAATTTTTGCAAAATTGTGGACCAAAATGCAATTTATCCAATGAAGGACAGAGTTGTCCCTCAGAATTGGAGAAGGCCAGAAACATCCGCACAGCTTCCAAGGCCCCAAGCAAGGTTTTTAAGACGAAAATCACCACCCGAATTGGCCCCAATGGTCAGTTTTGCAGATTTTTACAACAGTTTCTAGAAATTACAGTGGGGTCCCTGAACTTCTACAGAAGCCAGAAGACATCTGCTTGACAAGCCCTACCCACCAAGATAGATCCGAAGAACTCAGATCAACACTAGGCGGTTCCTTACCCCAGAAGAATCCCTCAATCACTCAGAACTGGAAATTTTGCATAGAAACCTCTAAAACTTCTTTACCAACCGAAACCCTAGTCCATGCAATAGAAAGTGAAGTGGATGCTCTGAGAGTTTGGCTAGAGCATAAGCATCACTAATAGAATGACAATTTGAGCTCAAGGGACAGTTTGGGAAAATTTTGCAGAAAAGCCCCTACGATTTCCTAAATTACAAGATACCCTCGGCTATCACCAAAGCAGATTGACTGCCAGGCTTGACCTCGTGTGAGAGATCAAGAATGCCTCCTTTACACCAGAATCCAGTTTATGCTTGAACATTTTCAGAACTTGACAGTTCGAGGTAAAATTACCATTTCACCCCTATTAGTGTGTAGAGGACTTTTGAGCCCTAACTACCTACTAAAGGCTCTTGCCTACCCTGTGACAGTTTGTAAAGACATCCTTTGGAGCAGAGTCAACCACAGACAGAGTTCAGTGAGATCAGGTAGAATTACCAATTTTCCCCTACCAAAGCTCAAGGAACACGTAGGAAGAGACAGCATCAAACCAACCGCGACAATCACTCTTATCAACTCTTTCCTCCCCTTTTCTTTGTCGACCCGGTAAGTCCGATAACGTGCCAGTTCTCCCCTTTCTGTCCGCTCCAGGCCGACCTGTCTATACACCAATAGCGACTTGGTTCTATTTCTGTTCGCCCCAAGCCGACCTGTTTGTACACCGATAGTGACTTGGTTCTACTTTTGTCCGCTCCAAGCCAATCTATCTGTACACTAACAGTGACTTGGTTCTATTTTTGTCCACTCCAAGCCGACCTATCGGTACACCGACAACGACTTGGTTCTATTTCTGTCAGCTCCAAGCTGACCTATCTGTACACCAACAACGACTTGGTTCTATTTCAATCCACTCCAAGCCGACCTGTCTGTACACCGACAACAACATAATTCTATTTCTGTCCGCTACAAGCTGACCTATCTATACACCAACAGCGACTTGGTTCTATTTCTATCTCCTCCAAGCCGATCTGTCTATACATCGATAGCAACTTGGTTCTATTTCTGTCCGCTCCAAGCTGACCTGTCTATACACCGACAGCGACTTGGTTGTATTCCTGTCTGCTCTAAGCCTACCTGTCTATACACCGATAGTGACTTGGTTCTATTTATGTCTGATCCAAGCTGACCTGTCTGTACACCGATAGCAACTTGGTTCTATATCTGTCCGCTCCAAGCCGACCTGCATGTACACCGACAATGACTTGGTTCTATTTCTGTCTGCTCTAAGTCGACCTGTCTATACACCGACAGCGACTTGGTTCTATTCCTATCTGCTTCTAGCCGACCTATCTGTACACCGATAGCGACTAGGTTCTATCCTTTCTCTCTTTGTCGGCCCAGCAAGTCCGATAACTTGTCAACTCTCCCCTTCCTATCCGCTCCTAGCCTACCTGTCTGTACACCGATAGGGACTAGGTTCTATCTTATTCCTCTATTATTTTGTCGGCCCGACAAGTCCGATATCTTGTCGCCCCCCTCCTAGGTCCCTATTCAGGGGGATAGGATCTAGGATGCACCTTTCCTTTAGGTTGGTACCCCAAACTACCCGGATGACCACCATCACTAGTCACTTTCCGGTCAGCAAGCACGTTAGTCTTGCCACGCCCCTTTTCTCCTCAAGTTGATAATCGAAACTATCCGGCAATGAGTCCATCAACTCATCAAGCATCGTAGCATTCATTCGCATCTGCATGTACCAACTAGCATCTACACAGCACATGCATCGTAATCAAGCATATTCCATATCGTTAGCATATCGTACATTTGAAATGCACTTTTCATCAGCATTCAGTTACAACACAATAGCACATTAACGTTAGCAACACTTACACCAGCATTGGCATCACTCAAACCCATGTTCATACCTACCTGATTCCGACGAGTGATCATTTGGACATTCTAAAAGGACAACACCCGCATTAGCATCTGCACCTCGACACGCGAGCCGCGACCTTTGGTGCATCCGCTAGATAAGCGAATTATGGCCAATAGCAATGTTTCCTTCTTGTGACCGGGATAGGGTGTCTTCTCTTAACCCTGAGTAGTGGTCTTGATTCCCTCAACCTCGCTTAGGGAGGGGCATCTGTAGACACCCTGGTATCCAGCCAACGTCAGCAGGTGAACCCGATGGAGAGTGTAACTGGACGGCTGACCCAGACTTACCCTAATTCATAAACCAAACCCATAAACCTACACCAACCCATAACCTTAAATTAACCTTAATGCCACTCATCGAACTAAGCCCAACACCTAAAATCCAGCCCATGTGATCTGGCCCAATGACATGCATGGCCCGATAGCACGGCCCAAGCGTGTGTCAGGGCTAAGGCAGCACGACAGGTGCTGCTTGACTTGTCGCTCTCGTTGTACGACCTCATACCTCGTACGAGTAGCGTCGTGCACGGAGCACCGGTTTGTCCCTCAACGTGCTTGACACCCCACCAGCCTTCCATGCCCCGTGTCGCCCGCCACTGCATGCCACCTCTACAGCACGCTGGTGAGCCATTCCCTGGCCTCCCTAACACTAAGCCACCCACATCATCCCGCTCCACCTACCACACCAGGCGATTAACCAAAAACCTCCTTGGGCTCCTTCATCTAGAGGGCACCCAAGCATTCGCGAGAGGAGAGAAGGAAAAACTCAGATTGTTTCGCCAAAGAGAACCTGAACCCAACCCATAAACTTCGACCAACCCCATTACTTCCCCTTCGGGTGAGCTTCCCAGCATCCTCCAACTTGTTCTCGAGCCATCCTCATGCCATCTCCAGCCCCTTGCCGAAGCTCTCCGTCTGTCGACACCGACGACGCGCCACCGACCACCAACAGGTAACATTCCCTCCCTGACTCACTTGAGGATAACTTAGGGGTGTAAATTTTATTTTCCTGCACCATTTTCTTGTGGTTTTTTCTATCGTTCTATCACATCCTGCACCTCACCCACCGCTGTTGGACGCCAGATGCTGGCATGAGGCCACACTGGCCACTAAACGCTTGGACTGGTGTCTCGATGCCTTCCCTTCTTCTCCCATCGTTCCTCGGAGTGGCTAAGTTGGTCTCCCAAGCCAGAAACATCCTATGGAGGCTCGCCAAAGGAAGGTCGGCATTGGCGCCGGTGACGAGGATGGGAAGGGGAACTCATGGCTTTCTGATACTTCCCTTGCATTTGCATCTTATTGTGGTAGCCCCCCCGAGCTTCCTGACAACCTTTGTCGTCTAGTGACGCTTCACCTTCCAAGGAGGAGGCGATGAAGGAGGTAGGCTTGGCCCCCTGTTACACCTGCGCACCACGATAGCACGCCCCACATGTGCATACCACTAAGGGCCTGGACAGGGTCAGACTCGACCAAGCCAAGGTCTCACCTTCCCTATTTAGGCTACCCCTGCATAGTTGTCTCTTCTAATGTGGTTTTACTCTCTAGATTGCTTGAATCCCTTATCTTGACTAAGTGTTCTTTTATGCAATGGTTTTCTCGACTCTTAACACATGTATGAGCCCTAATATGATTATATTCCCCCTTGCATATCGATAGCCATTCCATAGTCGTCCCTGTGTGGCTGGGGATAAGTCCATGATGGCCAATGGCCATGATTGCTCTAGGACGCACGTTCTGAGTGCACGTAGACTTTGCGCACCACTCATGCGCATATCGACCAGGGATGAAATCTGGCATAGCTTAGCCATTTTCCTAGTCACATTTTACCTCTTGCATTGTTTTATGCCTTTTGGTTTGCTTGCACTCAGTCTTTGGCATGTCATGTATCTTTAGTCACATAATTTATTTCTCTTGCATCATCCATGTAGCCCCAGTAATTGGCATCTAAGTGCCCACATTTCCATGCACGCGAGCAAGATTCCGAGAAAGACCAATTCGTCGAGCGTGCGGGGGTGCCTAACACTTTCCCCGTACGTAATAGGAGTCCTTACCCTTTCTCCGGTTCACAATGATCCATGTGTCAAATTCAATTAGCATGAGTCATCTATTATTTGCATTCGATTTCGAGTTTTGGTTTTTCGATACAGTTTTCCTCGTCTTCCCGTTTTTGAATAGACTAGGTGGCGACTCCTCGTCTATCTTCATATCGCTTTCTGGAGTTTTCGAGTCATTTTCCCATCCTCAGAATCACCGGATTCTCTGTGGCCCTACAAACATCCATACGGTCCCGATCGCATGGGAGCGCGGTTCCCCTCCGCCAGCATGGTCACACTAAGCAAACCACTACCTCCGATAATAGCTACAATAACAACACCAACTCCAGCACTGGCTACTCCAAGAAGACAATCGTCACATGTGTTAAATCTTTTGCAGAGCTTGTCGAGGTAGAGAGGCAACCTGACCCAAATCAACTAGCATTTGCATCTAACTCATTACACAATCCACACACACCCTCCATCGTTGACCCTGTGCGTCACATCGCACCAGCTCAATAGGGATAGCAACCAAAGCAAAAGCGACCTCACCACATCAAAAGTGATTACACTCCTCTTATTGAGCCACTAAGCGTTGTTTTCCCCAAGGTGGAGTTGTTTCTAAGAATCCTAAACCCTCATCTGCTACTAGATTTCCTATGGTGGTATGACACGATCGCATACTGTAGCTTTCATTGTCGTGTCGAGCATTTGACTAATAGTTGCATCACTTTATGGGATATCATTAAGAACCTGATCGACTGGAAGGTAATCAGCGTTAGCTCTCAAGAGGTAGAGCATGCACTATATCTGCACGTACACCTCTACCTGCACCGACACACCTGGACCAACCTAGCACATCCTTACCTTAGTTCTCATGCTCTAAGCATGTCGTGACCTTAGGGATCTTCTTTCTTTCCCTTGTTCTCTCTAATTCCAGTTATTCCCTAGTGAATCATATCGATCTCATCAATTTGATTCCCACTTCGGTTCCCATCCTCTAGTGGGGGGCTTGGCCTAGAGTTTGCCTGCAAGTTATGCACCAACCCAACATTGAGAGTGCCAGCACCCTAGACTTCAACAACAAACACAAACTAGCAGTTCCAGCAACAATCCTAGCAGTCTCAGCAATTACAGCAACCTAAACAACCCCAACAGTTCTATCAATGTCAACCACATCTGCCCCTATCTCAGCCTCCCCAGTAGTACTACTAAAATAATTCGTGGTCCCCACTAGTACAATCGGTAGTAGTAGAACAACAAACAGTGAGGATTGTTACTGTATCCATTTTTCTATTTCTCTGTTTCTTCTTTTACTTCATCATAAAAGAAAAACACAGAAAAATCAAAAAAGCAAAAATAAAAAAGTTTAAAAAATTTAAAAATCATGAAAAGACAAACACATCATCCTACATGCCAACCCTGCCTGATGACGAAAATTGGAAAACATGCCTACATTAAAGAGGACTATCCCTTCTCAACTTACACTACCTAGATAACCAAGTAGGCGATGGAGCCACTTGCCATCAAAAGCCAGACGAAGTGTCCAAACTCTGAAAGGGCCCTACACCTCCAAGAGGGAGATAAAATGCTAAGATGATTGAACGAGTGACAAAAGAATAAGCATCTGCATGGGCAAAAAATGAATAAAGAAGATAGAAGGCGAAGATAGAAGTTAGCCCAAGAGCATGAGACATGCAATGTAGCCCTAATCCTACCATACCTTGAAGAGGAGCCAAAGCATGCACTTGGGAAGTCCACACCTTCGAGGGACTAATGCCCTCCCTCTTACAACAAAAGCCTCCAACCCAGAGCAGACGCCTATTACTTTTATGGCAGGAATAGAGTGAACTCATGTATTTATAAGGGAGAAAAAGAAAAAAGTTGAGGATCTTAAAAAGGTAGGTGCAAGGGCCTAAAGAGTTTGGCATGACGCCAAATCCATCACATCACTGAACACAGTGAGTTAGAGCACCACCACTCACTCAACGAGAGCCACCCACAACTTGTGAGTCTCGATAGAGTCTATTGAGTCAAGGGCGTCCTCCTTTTTAGCAGGCATAAAGTTTTCCAACATAACTGAGGGCCAAACAACAATAAAAACCACCCCTAATCAATAAAGCAAATTTACCTACTAAAACAATAAAATCACTCTGATCAATCAACCAACTTGCTTGTGATAATAAAATCCCCCCTAGCTTGCTTGCTTGAGCCTCTTTGCTTGTGTATGCATCGCCTCGTAGGACTTCACTGAGTGTCTTCAACCAAGAGCATTTCAACTACCTTCTGGTCAAAGCATATGCACAACAAGGAATTTACAGAATCAACAGCATGGTAGCAATCTCCTCATAGTCAATCGAGTTCTGCAAACACTACTAGGGAATGCCTAGCGATGGCTTAGCCAAGTACAAAATAACAAGAACACAATGCTGAACAAGCAGGAGGGTAGTACACAATCTAGGCACGCATGTCAGAGGTAAATTTCGACCCAATCCAAAGCCTAGACAAATTCAATAATTCATCGTACCTTCCAAGCATTATTCAGAACAAAAATTGAACATGCATGCCTTCAGATAACCTAGCATGCATTCACCCACTGTGTTGGGTGGTTTGTGATGATCAGCATGTCTACATCTTACCTTGGTAAAACAACGCATGCTTGCTCTAAGACTATAACACACTTGTAAGGGATGTCTGACATTTTCTACGATAGCTCGACATGATGCCAGAGCCATCTTTTTTTCCCTAGTATCTCTCAACTTGATCTCCGCATCCTTTCCACATCATTCTTCCTTTGATACCAAGGGCATTTTAGTTGCCTTTTGGTATCATCCATCGATACCAGAAGCATCTCGATTGTCCTTTGGTATCATGCCCCTCTTCTTCCTAGGCAGGCATCTCCAACTGCCACAAGATCATCTTTAGACCTCTACCACTCTTTCATGTGTGGTATTCCCGTTGCTTTCTACATCCCTGGTGACATGTTTGTGGATCTATCACTGCCTTTCTTGACTGACAGGCTCACCGTCCTATCATTCCTTTTATGCTTCGTCTCTTGGCATGTAGGTTTTAGACTCACCCATGCCCTCTTTAGGCTAATAGCCCTATCTATCTGGTAGTTAAGCCCATCAACTTGCAATGTCCCCTTCTCGCCCTTTCTCTCCTCGGACTAATAGCCCTAACTACCCAGTCGGCAAGCCTGTCAGACTTGCCATGCCCTTTTATCTCTTCGGGTTGATAGCCCTAACTATCCAGTCAGTAAGCTCGTTAGACTTGCCAAGCCTCCTTCTCTCCTCAAGTTGATACCCCTAACTATCTTGTCAGCAAGCCCATTAGACTTGCCACGCCCTGCTTCTCCTTAGGCTGATGGTCCTAATTATCTAGTCGATAAGCCTATCGGACTTGCCAAGCCCCGCTTCTCCTCAGGTTGATAGCCCTAACTATCTAGTTGGTAAGCCTATTAGACTTGCCTTGCCCTTCATCTCGTTGGGCTGTGTAAACACCTAGATTTTACAATCACTTGATAGCAGACTCCTCTAGAAAGATGCTCTAGTTGGAACCACTTAAACCCTAACTCAACCTGAATCCACAAACCCACTCAAGCCCACACAACCTCATTTAGGCCCATACAAGCCCACTTTGACCTAATCAAAAAACAAAACCAAACAAAACTCATTTAAAACATTTAAAATCCAAATTAATCTAATAAAAACCTCAATTAAAACGAAAATTAAACAAAACCCACTTAAAACCACTTAAAATCCAAATTAATTAAGTAAAAACCCTAATTCAAATCAAAATCAAGTAAATCCAGTTAAACCATTTAAAATCCAAGTAATCAAGTGAAAATCCTAATTAAAACCCTAATCAAGTAAAACACAATAAGTCCATTAAAGAATAAAATCTGATTAAAAAGAAACCCTAATTTAAGCAAAAAACAATTAAATCTAAATTAAATCCCATTAAAACAAGTAAAACCAATTAAATCAAAATTTAAATTGAAACCCTAATTAAATGAAGTAAAAATTAATTCTAAAAGTAATCAAATCTAAAACTCAAACACAAGGGCACAAAAGAAATAAGGAGACAGAAGTCGTAGACAGAAGCTAGCCCTAAAAGAAAGAGGCAAGTAGGCCAACTCTACCCCTATCACTTACCTTAGGGAGGAGTCGAAGCAAGCATCCAAAGAATCCAAATGACCAAAAGGACTAATCACCCCTCGCATACAATTACAGCAGCCCCATCCAAATCTGGATGCCCATTACCCCTGAGCAAGGGTTAGAGCGAGCCTACAAGCCTCAGAGGGAGAACAGAAATGACCCAAAAGTCAAAAAAGTAGGTTTAAGTCCCCAGGACTTTGGCACAGAGCCTAGCCTACTGAATCATCCATTCAAGAGAGCTACCCACAGCCTAGAAGTTCAGGTAGTGTCTTGTGAATCGAGGTCCCTCCACTTCTCATAGCAGGCATCATTAGCATTCCAAATCCTAAGGGTGATACAACATGACACTATCATTCCTGCATTCATTATTGTTTGTCCACTTTGTAAGGTTTGGCTGGGTCCTAAACTAGGGGCATGATAGCTGGTCTATGACCAAAGACCTGGCAGAGGATACCGTACACTAGGGGCATGTCAGTGCCTTTGTAGTGATACCCTTCCACATCAACCAGGGGCATGTCAGCCGTCCTTTTGGTTGACCCTTTTGGGAACAGTATCTTCGTACAGAACACGTTGTCTGCTCTATAGCTCGAGCCCAAGAACGAGCATAAACAGTAGCCATCTTCGTGCGAAATTTGAGCAACGGTTTACTCGAATCAACCATCATCGACCTATAGCACAGACAACGTCAAGTGAACAGGCAAAGCAGTGACACAATGAAGCAGGCAAGCTGCAGACAAGACAGACCTCCTGGCTAGCAAGAAAGTTGCAGATAGCCTTTATCCTTTTCTCACGACTCCTCTGAGCCCAAGGGAGATCCGAGTCGCTGGTTCCTTAAGTCCTAGGACCAACATTTATCCCTTTTCCCCATGACTCCTCTAAGTCCGGAGGAGATCCGAGTCGTTGGTTCATTGAGTCCTAGGACCAGCATTTATCCTTTTATCTCGTGACTCCTCTAAGTCTAGAGGAGATCTAAGTCATTGTTTCCTTGAGTCCTAGGAACAGCCTTTATCCCTTTTCTCATGACTTCTCTAAGCCTAAAGGAGATCCGAGTTGCTGGTTCCTTGAATCCTAGGACCAGCCTTTATCCTGTTCCTCACGATTCCCTTAAGTCTAGAGGAGATCCGAGACGCTGGTTCCTTGAGTCCCTAGACCAGCATTTATCCTTTTCCCCGCAACTCCTCTGAGTCCAGAGGAGATCTGAGTCACTGGTTCTTTGAATCCTAAGACCAGCATTTATCCCTTTTCTCGTGACTCCTCTGAGTCCAGAGGAGATCCAAGTCGCTGGTTTCTTGAGTCCTAGGACCAGCCTCTATCCTTTTCTCGTGACTCCTCTAAGTCTGGAGGAGATCCGAGTCACTTGTTCCTTGAGTCCTAGGACTAGCCTTTATCCATTTCTCTCGTGACTCCTCTAAGTCCGAAGGAGATCCGAGTCACTGGTTCCTTGAGTCCTAGGACTAGCATTAATCCTTTTCTCGTGACTCCTCTGAGCCCAGAGGAGATCTGAGTCGCTGGTTCCTTAAGTCCTAGGACTAGTCTTTATCCTTTTCTCGCGACTCCTCTAAGCCCAAAGGAGATCCGAGTCGCTAATTCCTTGAGTACTAGGATCAGCCTTTATCCTTTCTCTCGTGAATCCTCTAAGTTTGGAGGAGATCCAAGTCACTATTTTCTTGAGTCCTAGTAACAACCTTTATTCCTTTTCTCGCAACTGCTCTAAGTCCAGAGGAGATCCAAGTCGTTATTTCCTTGAGTCCTAGAAACAACCTTTATCCCTTTTCTCACGACTCCTCTAAGTCTAGAGGAGATCCAAGCCGCTAGTTTCTTATATCCTAGGACCAGTATTTATCCTTCTTTCTCATGACTCCTCTAAGTCCGGAGGAGATTCAAGTCGCTGGTTCCTTGAATCCTAGGACCAGCAGTTATTCCCTTTCCTTGTGACTCCTTTAAGTTTAGAGGAGATCCGAGTGGCTAGTTCCTTGAGTCCTATGACCAGCCTTTATCTTTTTCCCTCGCGACTCCTCTGAGTTTAGAGGAGATCCGAGTTGTTGGCTCCTTGAGTTCTAGGACCAGCCTTTATCCTTTTCCTCGCGACTCCTTTGAGCCTAGAGGAGATCCTAGTTGCTGGTTCCTTGAGTCCTATGGCCAACTTTTATCCTTTTCTCGCAACTCCTCTAAGTCAAGAGGAGATCCAAGTTGCTGGTTCCTTGAGTCCTAGGACCAGCCTTTATCTTTTCCTTGCGACTCCTCTATGTTCGAAGGAGATCTGAATTACTGGTTCCTTGAATCCTAGGAACAGCCCCCATCCCTTTTCCTCATGACTCCTCTAAGACTGAAGGAGGTTTGAGTCGTTGGTTTCTTGCATCCGAGGACCAACCCTTATCCCCTAGGCTAATAACCCTAACTATCTGGCGATGAGTCCATCAACTCATCACAGGACTGATAACTCGAACTATCCGACGACAAATCCATCAACTCATCACCAGGCAGGTAACCTTGCCTACTCAGACAGCGAGCATGTTAGTTTTATCTGGCAGTCTCCTTTGCACAGTTTCAAAGTGGCCATTGACCTATTACCAAGCATTTCATAGCAGTTTATAACTTTTTTGTTTGCATTGGACTGTATGAAATATTGTCATGTGGAACAAAGTGATTTGTCATTCTGAATATTTTAATAATGTCTTGCAAACTTGAATCAAGAGAAGCTGTGATTCTCCTATTGGTCATGAGTTTTCCTATGATGGTCGTACTGATGAGTTGCTCAGATGTTCTCCAGACGTAGATTGGAAAATTAACAGATGGTGATCGTGACAAGTTACGGGCTTGGGGAATCTCCTCAAAATTCTTAGACATTGCAAATGTGGAGGTCTCCTGTTACTTTTTGTGTGTAGCCATCTGGTTCTGGAAGCCTACAAACCACTTATTTCGCATCGGAAAAATTGAGTTGACTCCTACTTTGGAAGAGGTCCGTCAAGTGTGCTATCTGCCAAAGTTTCTTGGGCCCGCTATATTTATGCGGCGTGATGAATACTCTTCAGTGCTGAGTGAACTGATTGGCTTGTTAACCAACGATTGTGGTCGTCAACTTATCTATACTGATGGGCAATCTCCCATGCTACAACTGACTTACTTTGACAAGGTAGCCGAGATACGCACCTCCTTGGGTGACGAATTGTGGCTGAGAAGTTTTGTCGTCTGCTTTTTAGGCGAGTTGGTGTTTAGCCATGGCCAGACAGTCGTGAACATCGAGGTTGCAGAGATTTCTTTGGTGATGATAACCTGTCAGATAGACCTGACCCCAGTTATCCTAACAGAGACTTACAGGGCCCTAGACCAGTCATTACGATGGTGCCGACATTTCTATGGTTGTGGAGCTTTTATACAGGTATGATTGGCCGCTCATCTGAGTGTAGAGGTTTACGCCCTCAACGATCCGCCTTTGAATCTTATTGCCAAAGTGGTCATGCTTGCACACTCACATCAGTTCGCAAGGAGTATGAACGACTGAAGAGTTTGGCAGAAGACAAGGTGACCTGGCACATCATTCCTTCGACAACTCATAACTTTGAAGCTTTCTTCAATAATACCACTTATCATCCTCCCAAGGCTGACCAGTGGTGTTGAATATCATCCAATTCGTGTGATGCAGTAGTTCGACTACCGATAAGATTCCTTTTCTCAAAGACCGATACCAGCTTGTTTCTAGGAGTACCCCCTAAGCTCTTATGCTATGACTAAGGAACTATCATGCCTGCTTAATGGCTCCATCTGATCGAGCAATCTTACAGTCATAGAAGGGAAGGATTGTTAAACTGATTACGAAGCTGAAGCGGAAGAAACCTGGCTGATCTATGGAGTTGTCCCGAGTCCTTCACTGTTTCCCAAAGCTAGAGGCTCTAAGAGGTCCAAGGATGACGCAAACTCTTGACATTTGTGTTATACTACTTGTTCACTACATACTGAAATAAATGTAATCACTTCATTGTATTCGACTGCTATAATAAGTTCATTGGAACACATTTGCTTGCTTATTTGGATGCTTGTGATTGACAGGAAGTCGCCATTGCAACAACATGTGCTCAACTGCTTCAAACTGCGGCCTTTTTCTGCCTATCGACGTGGCACTAGGGTCTACCCAGCTAACAGTTGAGAATGTCGTTTTATTGCTTAGGTCTGGACAGATAAAGCTATCATAGGCTTCTATACCAGGTGGGACGAAACCCAATCTATGTTGTCTGGACTTGCTCAAATTGAACAAGTGCCATTTCTATCCTCTTCTAGGCCAGGCGAGATCTAGATGATCCCATCTTAGATTCGCTCCAGATGGACGAATCTTGTTGCCACTTACACTATTTTACTCATCGGGCAGATACCCCAAACTATCCAACTGACGACTATCACATTGTTACGAGCGGGCTGATACCCCAAACTATCCGAGTGACAACCGTCACATTGTCGGGAGTGGGTAGATACCCCAAACTATCCGACTGACAACCGTCACATTGTCAGGAGTGGGTCGATAGCCCTAACTATCCGGTGACGAGTCCGTCAACTCATCATTGGGCTGATACCCCGAACAATCCAATTGACAACCGTCACATTGTTCAAAGCAAGCTGATACCCTAAACTATCTGATTGACAACCATCACATTGTCAAGAGCGGGCTGATACCCCAAACTTTCCGATTGACGACCGTCACATTGTCAAGAGTGGGCTGATACCCCAAACTATCTAGTTGACGATCGTCACATTGTTAGGAGCGGGCTGATAACCCTAACTATCCGGCAACGAGTCCGTCAACTCATCATCAGGCTGATATCCCATACTATTCGGTTGACATCCGTCATCGGTCTACCTTCGGTTGGTAAATCCAATATCTTGCCATGCTTCCTATCAAGCCGAAAGATCTGTCATTTGCCAAGTCCCCCCTGTTGTGTGACAAGCTCGATAGTCACGTCCGGGCATCCCATGGCATGAGTCGGGAAATCCCTTATGCTCCTCTCCGTGGGCTGGTGGACTACCCACTCGTCGTTTGCATTGTCTTCATGCATCAACTGCATCATGCATCACCCAACATCAGGGTTGTCCTCTACATCAGCATCATGCATGGGCCACGAATTGTGACTTTCTGTGCATCTACTAAATAAGTGATTCATGGCCCCACAGCAAGTATCACTCTCCCACAGACTCAGACGGGGTGTCTTGTTAACCATGAGCATCGGTCTCGGTTCCCTCGACCTCGCTCAGGAAGGGGCATCTGTAAACATTCTAATTTTGAAGTCACTTGACAACAAGCTCCTTTGGAAAGATGCTCAGGTTCCGACCACCTAAACCTTAGCTCAACCTGAACCCATAAACCCACTTAAGCCCATACAAACCTATTCAAGCCCACACAAGCCCACTCTGACCTAATCAAAAATCAAAACCAAAAAAAACTCATTTAAAACATTTAAAATCCAAATTAATCAAGTAAAAACCCCAATTAAAACCAAAATTAAATAAAACCCACTTAAAGTCACTTAAAATCCAAATTAATTAAGTAAAAACCCTAATTAAAATGAAAATCAAGTAAATCCAATTAAACCATTTAAAATCCAAATTAATCAAGTGAAAACCCTTATCAAAACCCTAATCAAGTAAAACTCAATAAAGTCCATTAAAGAATAAAATCTGATAAAAAAGAAACCCTGTTCCAAACAAAAATCAAGAAAAAAACAATTAAATCAAAATCTAAATTAAATCCCAAGTAAAACCAATTAAATCAAAATTTAAATTGAAACCCTAATTAAATAAAGTAAAAATTAATTCTAAAAGTAATCAAATCTAAAACTCAAATACAAAACCCTAATCCAATTAAATCCAGAAAAACCCTAAAAATAATAAAACCCAAAATCCTAATTAAAATCACAAAAACCCTAAAATAATAAAATCCAAGAACCCTGATCAAACTTAAACTAAATTAAACTGAAAACCCTAATTAAAATCTAAAAACCCTAATTAAAATCACAAAAAACCTAAGATAAACAAAACCCTAATAAAACCAAAAATCTTAATTAAAATCACTTAACCAAATTTAAGGAAACCCAAAACCCAAATTACAATCCAAAAACCATAATAGAAATTAATTAATTCAACCTTAAAAATCACAAAATCAAAAATTAAATTAAAATCATAAAAACCTAAAACTAAAAAAACAAAACCTTAAAATCCCTTAAAAACCCTAAAAACAACAAAAAACCTAAAAAAAAACTTAAAGCCCAATTGCTAGGCCCAAATTCAGCACAAAGCACCCATCCACATTTATCAACCAGCAAACTTAGGCAGAGTTAAAAATAATTACCGCGACACCCACCGTCGGCAGCCAGCCCATAATCTCTGACGATCTCCCCCAAGTTCTCCAACAGAATCCCCTAATCTTCGGAGCATATCCCTGATTTCAGTGTGATCTCTGACCAACTTCCTCCAACATGTGCTTGATCCAACGGTACTGGTCCCCCGAGGAAGAAGATCGATAGTTAGAGAAGGCCTCACTGGAGTTTAAAGGGACTGGCCGCCGATAGTTCTTGGCCCCTCCACTTCAAGCGCGCTTGAACCCACTGAGCAGAACCCTTGTGAAACCCCCCTAGAGAACCTAGCGACCTCCTCCTTCTTTAGAACACCCGCGCTCCAAGCCTCTTGCAACCCAGAATCCCCTTACAGCCAACGTTGCCCGAGCATCCACCGGAGAGCGCCGTCGTCGACCGACCCTACCAGGAGAAACAATGCCACCCCAAGTAATTCCTCCCTCTTTTTAGCTTTGAATCATGCCCCTTTAAGCCCGTAGATCTCCCCATTCTCCTCTAGATCGCGCTTCGTCAGAGTTGGCAAGCCTAGCCAGTCATCGTCTCCATCTCCGGTGGTGGTTTCACCACCACTGGCGAGGCCACTGACCTCTTAGGTCCAGGCAAGGCCCCACAAGCCTCTCCTCCTTCTTCCTCCTCCTCATCTTTAAGTTCCCATCACCTAAGGGAGGACCCTCAATCCTCCCGTGCCTAAGAGTCCCGTCGCTGCTGCCCTACAACCGCTGACCGATGCCATCGAAGCACCGGAGCCCTCCAAACACCACCGCATCAGGAAGCTCCACCTCGCCGCCAAGAACCCCTCCGCGCAACCACACTACCATTCTAGAGCCTAAAACGTCGCGCCTACCTCTGTCATGGTCGTCTCCGACGTATAGGGTGGATGGAACCACCCTGACTTCCCCGATCACCTCTGGCCCCTCTAGAGCATTCGCCGTACTTTCAGGAAGCTCCCCCTTTCACCGCCACGTCATCCCAGCGGCAGCCCCATCATCAGCCACTCTGCCATCGTCTTCTCCGATGTCGAGAGCTCCTCACCGGAGCGCGAGGTGGGAGGAGCACCTCCGCCTACTCCTACCCTACCCTACACCCTGGAGACACTTGTTGTACCGCCCTCAAGCTTCCCCAACCGTCGCCCGCCATCCTCCTCCGCTGGACCATCGTCGAAGTTCCCACTGGTGTGGAGACGTCGGCGATCCGTCGGTGATCTTCGAATAAGTTTTGTTTTGCCCAGGCCATTTAGTTTTATGTATTTTTACACTTAGATCCTCCTTTCATTACTTTTAGGTCCTGCTTTTTATGTGTAAACTCCTGTTGTTTTAAATAACTCTTATTTCTTTTATTATTTTTGTAAAAATTACATATGGTCCCTTGCATATTTTTTTTTTTTATGTTTATTGCATTAATAGGTGTTTTCTCACACTTAAGCCCCTAGGATCTTGTTTTCTTTACAACTAAGTCCTAAACATTTGCATCATTCCCCCAATGCTTTATTTAAATGAGTTTTCTTTGTAACATTTGCATTTTGTACCTTGAAAGACTTCATAATCACACTGATCATCATAAAAGTCTAATTTTCATCACATTTAAGCCTTGAAATTTTGCATGTAATCCCCTAGATTCATAGCATACAGTCATTGAGGATTGAAAATTTGCATCCTGACTCTTAGACTAATTTCAAATTCATCATTTAGGGTTTTAATTGTTTTCACACCCCTTTTTGACAATTTTTCACTTCTTTTATTTATAATTTTGTACTTAAATATAGTTTTCACTTAATAATCATGTTTGCATTGTAAAATGATCTTTGATTTCATATTTTGGTCACATTTGCACTTTATGTGTGAATTTTGCACATTAGACCCTGACTTCCTAGGAAATTACCAAGATGTAATTTTCACACATCTCACACCACAGTACCACATCTTCTTTTAATCCATCGTCTACACACTAAGATAAAAGTCACTGAATATATTTTAATCATGATTTCCCCTTTTTTTCGTGAATTTTGCATATTAGTCCCTGATGTCGCTCTTTAACATGTTTACATCGTTTTCTCATATTTAAGACCTTGTTCCTTTCATGTTTACTTATAATCAACATTTTCCCAATGTTTTGCATACATTTTTGCATATCTTAGACCATGCATCATGCATCATGCACATGCACACATTTATTACATTTGGCCGCGTGAAATTACCAAATTGCCCTCGTGCCCTCAATTCATGCACATGCATGTTAGTTTTTTCACTCAGTCATTCATAATCTCTACATAAATCATTCCTCAGCATTTTCTACACATTTAGGCCTATTTTCATACATTTACATAGTTTTTCATTGCACTTGCACATCATTACATCCTTTTTGAGTAAGCTTGCAACCTATGTGTTTTTTCATAGATTTTTCTCATTTAGTTTTTGGATTTGTTCGCTTGACATTTGATTTGGTTCCCCTTAGTCCACATTTTGTATTTTTCGATTTTATTTGGATTTCATTGCCCATGGGCATACATTAATTGACCTAAAGGCCCACATTGTCCCATATACGGATTGTTTTCTGCTTTTTGATTTTTATGACATTTTCCATGATTCCGATGATTTGGATTGACCCTACTTTTAACCCTTTTGATATCAGTATGGTTTTTGAGACCATTCCCTTCAGAAACACCGTCATTTCATGTGATTTTATCCATACATCACCATTTGGTCGTTTTACGCGGACTTCCTTGCAATTTTTCCATTCGGATTTCCATGATGTTTTCTACGATTCTAATGATTTGGATCGATCACATTTTTTATTCTCTTGATGTCGATACATTTTTTGGGGCCATTTTCTCCAAAAACATTGTCATTTCATGTGATTTTCTTTGTCATGTCATGTTTTGTTATTCTGTCATTTCGTGTGGATTTCTTCGTAGTTTTTGCATACTATCTTGCACATCCATCTAGTCTTGACTTGGCATTCATGTTAGCATGAGTAGGGTACAATCTAGGCTTAGCAAGCATTCATTCATCCTCTAATAAGCGAATCGGACTAGAAAGACCGAGTTTCTCAAGCGTATAGGGGTGCCTAATACCTTCCCCGTGCGTAATAGGAATCCTTACCCATACTTTGGTTTACAGACATTTGAGCCTTTTCATTTGCATCTCATGCATACATCCCTTTTGTGGTTTGTTTGTAGTTTTCCTCATCTTTTCCTTAAAACATTAGAGGTCGACTCTGATTTTTCGTCTTATCTTATCTTGCGCCTTCGCCATCTTGGCATGGCTGTGGCCTCCTCTCTCTAGTGTGACTCATCACCAGATTCCCGAGTGGGCATGGTCACAGGCTGATAACCTTAACTATCTTGTGATGAGTCCGTCAACTTATCATGCCCTTTCCGTTGGATGGTAGGCTTGCTAATCTTGTCTAGTGCCCCTCTTTGTGCAAGTTTCATGGTTTATCATGCCATTCTCCAAGCTGATTGGCCCTAAACTTGTCACCTGGGGTTCTATCGCATCATTTTGCATCCCACTACACATCATTGCATGCCATTGCATAAACATTGTATATTGTCATGTCTTATCACACCTCCTAATATTTCATCACATCACATTGCATATCACTGCATGCCCCTACATAAGTATAGCATATCATCGCATCCCATTGCATTTCACAGCATATTATTGCACGTTATTATGTAGGTATTACATCTTGTTGCATCGCATGGAATAAGTATCACATCAACACTGCATAGCATCATAACATTGTGCCCTGACCTCGCATAACCAATTTTGCACCCTACACCATGTACTCGACATGCCTCCCATGACATTGAGTGCTAGTGACTTGTCCTCAACATTGCCTGCTTGGTGTGGTATGTTCTACACTGCGTACCTAACACCGCATGCATCACCTTCAAAACCACCTCACCTACATCATCGCTGTATAGGTGCTGCATACTTGGCATGCCTCCTACAACATTGAGTGTTAGTGACTCCTCGTCAGCATTGCCTGATCGGTGAGAAACATCGGCATCGCTTGCCTAGCATCACATAATTTTCATCCACACTACACACACTACATTTGCATCATTGCATTAGCATCACATACTCAGCATTCACATTAGCATCGCGTAAAGTTGCGCATATCCCTAGTAGAGCTTAGCGCACACCAACATTAGCATTCAACATGAACTATTCGCATGCATTAGCACACAGCACTGGCATTTACGTTCCAACATTGCATCCACAATCGCATGCACCATCTACACCAGCATTTACATCTAGCATCCTTTTCACATACGCATTTGCATTCTAGCAATGGGTCATGACTTTCAATGTATCTGCCGAATAAGTAGCTCAATGGCAATAGCAAACACCAACTTCACACAAGCTCTAAGAAGGGTATCTTCTCAATCTTGAGCATCAATCTCAGTCACTTTCATATCGCTTAGGGAGGGGCATATGTAAATACCCTAATTTGGCAGCCATTTGCTGACAGACTCCTTTAGAAAAGCTTGCTCCTATAGCAACAAGCCATTTTCCAATGTCAAAACTTATCTAGCATCCCAAACCAACCCAAGACCCTAAATTCCTCCTAAACCTTAACAAAACCACTAGCCTTCAAGGCCCAAGCCTTTTTGGTGGTTTAATATGTGAGAAAACGGGCCCAAAATCCATGTTGCAGGCCCAACAATAGGTCCCGCACAGGTCACTAGCGTGGATTGTTATAGCGACTACCCATCGCAAATTACCACTGTGGGTAGCTAGCACATGTAACCAGTACGGTGCCCTAGAATCTAGAGCAGTTGCTGCTAAGCACCCTTGCATGTTTTGTTTTCCTTTCTTCTAATCTTGCATGGCATAGCCTGATTTCCGCTCATCCACATTATTTCTCCTACATTGCATGGTTTTTATGTGTGTTTTGACATCTGGTGTTTACTCATAGGGTGATGATGCTTACTATATGAAGTCTTTAGACCAGATGTGATGATCTTGCATACTTCCCTAGCAAACTGTATAGACACAATTCCTATGTGCAAGTGCCTTGGTCTAGAACACTTATAGTGTAGTTGAATATTAGATTGCATGGTTTTCTACTCCACACTTTTTATTCACATTAGCATGGCATTGAGCATTCATCCTAGACATAAGCTAGCATACATGTGCATTGATTACACAAGTGAGCATTCTAGCCAAAAAAGACTTATTCATTAGGCATATAGGGGTGCCTAACACCTTCCCTATGCGTAATAGGTGTCTTTACCCTTTCTTTGGCAAGCAATGACCTATGTGTCACATCCATTTGGCACTAAGCATGCATGAAGTATCGCATTTGCACTTGCATCACTTTTATCACATTTTCTTGCATTTGGTTTTCCTCATATTTTGATTCCCAATAGACTAGGACGCGAGTATGCAACTCCCTTTTTCCTTATCCTTCGTTTGTTTTGCTTTTGTGTTTGGTACTTTCAAGTTGAGTGTCCTTCCTTGGATTCATCATTTTCATCATCACTCTATCGATTTGTGCATTTGGCCCACTCAACCTCATGCGAGTCCAATCGTCAACATGGTCACAATCACACACATGAGCGGTTGAACATAGAAAGATAGGCATTGTCAGGTGTGTGGGGATGTCTAACCCCTTATAATAGGAGTTCTTACCCCTTCTCTAGCCATGAAGACCCTATGTGTCTTTTTTAATTGGTTCGGAGTTGTAACGACCCAAACCTAAATTAGCATTTTTGACTAGATAGTTTAATGGATTTTTGGGTTGTTAGACACTAAGTTCCTTATGTTCATTGTAAAACATTGCTCGAACAGCGTTCTATGTCTATAATGTGGGTTTCTAGCCTTTTTGGTGCTATATAGTTTTGGTGCTATGCTGACCCTCGTAGAAGTTTAAGGGTTTGCCTTGGGTTGCGGAAGTTTATCGGTGTGTCTGAGTGGCTGGTCTCTGTTTGCACGAGTCAGGTGGACATGAGAGGTTGTGCAGTTTGGTCTCGTGCCGTGGGTTCTTTTCCTTCTTTCTTTCCTTTCCATCTTTTCTTTCTTTCTTTTCTCTCTCTCTCCTCACGAGCCCAACTCTCCTTCTTTCCCACCTTCTTCATCACTCTTCTTCTTCTTCTTCTTCTTCTTCTTCTCCTCCTCCTCCTTCTTTAGGACGACAGAGAGAGGAAGGGAGAGAGAGTAGAGAGATGAGAGGAGATGAGAGGAGAGAGTGGGAGATGGCTAGAGGTGGAGGAGCTCGTTGTCGTCGCATCACTGCCATCGCAAGGAGGAGGAGAAGAAGGGGAGACTCTGGCAATGAAGGAGGGAGAGGAAGAAGGCCAGCCGTTGTTTCAAGATACACACTCCTTGTAGAATTTCCTTTCCTACTCAATTTGATGCATAGGGGCATGTTAGTGTGCATTGGATGTGAATGGATGCTTGAAGAATTTGTGGGGATTTTTGGAAATTTATCCAGATTTTATAACGGCTCTGTGTTTTTGGAGTGAATAGTGTTTTTAACCTTCCTCCTTGAATTTCTCGAGCCACGGGTGATGGATTCCAGTGAATTCTGTCCTGATCTGTCGAGTTCAGTGAGTTCTTCAGTCTGGTATGTGGAAAGCAATTTTTGGTTGCTTGTGTGTTTTTTAGTTTCAAAATTTTAATCTTGGTTTATACTATTCATCCAAATTATTTTTCGGTGAATTCTTGAGCTATGGTGCATGGAATTGGATGATTCCTATTCCATGGTGTTGCTTGTGTGATTTTCTTCAGTTTGGTATCTTGTTTGCTGAGTTTTGTGGAGAACAAACCAAAACAGGGCATTGAATGGGTGGTAGCCTCCATGGGTTTAGAGCTCTAAGCTCTGAACGTAGAACAGGGGAACTGGGCGCACCTCCAAGCACACTTGGGAGGCGCACCACACTGGAGCACCTCCAAGGCGCACCTACCAGGTGCAATTTTGCCCTGATAGGCTACTTTGCTGTTGACCTGAAGTGCTACCCTAGATATTCTGTATATATGTATAACCATATTAAACAATGTTTTGGTGCTGTACATAACTTGATAATTCATAATTGATTAGGATAGTCATTAGAGATGGCCAAGGAATTGCCTAAAAGAGACTAGTAAGATTCTACTTGAGCAATAGGTAGAATAAAAGAATATAGAACTTAGAATTACTAGGTTCTCCCTTTAATGGCTTAGTTGGACATTAGGGTTCATATTTTACCCTAGAATTGTAGTTAAGGTATGGTTTGGCGTGGTGCGTTGAATTAGATATTCAATGGCACGTTTGGTTATTTGACACTGAGCTGGCTATGGCCCATGTGAGACACAAGCTAGTAGGCGTCAAAACACTTAGCACCAGAACCTAGTGTTCTAAGTGCACTTAATGTGGCTTTCTGGGCTTGACAGAAGAGTTGTCGAGGTAGTGTTTTGAGTTGTAGTTTTGGTTTCGATTTTCATGTTGCTTTTTTAGGCATGAAGTTTTGTGAGATTTTTGGAAAGATATTTAATGGTTTTCCAAAAGGTTTTGAAAAGAGAAATGCATCGGTTTTGCAATGGTTTTAAAAAGTGTTTGAGGTTTTTGAAAAGGAGACTAAGATACCTAAGCTCTTGATCGACCTCTAGAGACGGGTGATACCTCTAGGGTTGTGAGCTACTTTCTTAAGATGAGGTCTGTGTGTTTTGTGGTTTTTGGAGGACCACGAGATCGATGCTCCTGACCGACCTTCTAAGGATGGGTGATACCTCTAGGGTGGCTACCTGCTTGCTTAGGTTGAGGTCTACGTGGTTTTGTTAGTGTTTATAGTGTGGTTTGAGGTGCTGGCTGGACCTAGAGGTGAAAGAGACTCTGGTTGTTTCAAGCACTGAGGCTAAACATCGAGAGGCGTACCCTATGGTTTGTCCCGAGAGAGGGACAGCTCACCTAGGAGTAGGGTGAGTAGGCTTTCTTGGTATATGATTAACCTTTGAGGATCCTATAGCTGATAAGATGCTGGGACGAGTAGACCCCTCCATAGGGTGGTTGTCCATGGCAATGCAAACATCGTGGTAGTTCCGCAGTGAACTGCTTGTGGCCAGTGTTGACTGCTTAACGTTAGACAGCTTAACACATTATTGTGCTTGTGGTTTTTGTTATATCCTAATTCATGGGATCAAGCTCTGGCCTAAAGGTGGTCGTGGTGTTGTGTCTAGTTGAGGCGTAGTGCTTTGGAAGTAGTAGCCCATTGGTTTTGGCCTAGAGTAGACTGTGGTTTTGGAGTAGAGGCTTTGAGACTTTGGTGTGGTTGTTTTAGTCTAAAAGGGACCATGCTGTGCAGAGCAAAGGCTCTGTATTTGTTTTGTGATTGCTGTTGTGGATGCCTGGATGCTTTAAAAAGTGTGCAGACTTTGTGAGTAGTGTGGTCCACCTAGAGAGTACGTGGGAACCGGTTGTGTATTTTGTGTGGTTTTGGGATTGAGTCTGTAAAAGCAGCCTTCACAAGCTTGCATAAAAGGATTTTAAAATGCATGCATATGATTTTGAAAGGAAAAAAGAAAGAATAGTTTTAAAAGCGTAGTTTTGAGGTTTTGGCTGTGTGCCAAGTAATGGTGGATTGCCTAGTTTTGGCATTGTGGCATCCAGGTGGAGATGCCTGTGCTTGTGTACTTGTGGCGTAGTTACACTTGCTTCCTTGGCATGGTATGCCGAGTTGTTTTAGGTAGGGTGTGTGCTGAGTAACCGTTTTGAGTGATCACTCACATGTGCTTCGTTTGTGTGTTTTGGCAAGTGGAAGATAGTAGTTGTCAATTACTAGTGTATATACGAGGAGTCACACTATCACACATCAGGGATCTTAGTTAGTGTTTAGTTTAATTTTATTTTCAGTTGTTTACTAGTTCTACTTTTGCTGAGTGTACTTAAATTTAATTGAATAATTAGTGTAATTGTTAGATAATAATAATAAAATGAAAAAATATAGCTAGGTTGAGAGGTAGCGACTTGGAGGTCGTTACAGGAGTTATGCTTTATCTTTGAGTTCGATTGCTTGTAGTTTTCCTCGTCTCCTGTTTTAAGTAAACTCGGTGGTGACTCCTTCCTTATCCTTTTCTCTTTACTTGGTTTTTCAAGTTGAGATCCAACTTGAAGATACCGCCTCTTTTGTGGCTTTCTACATGCAGCTTCATCTCGCACCCCAAGTTTCTTGTAATGCCTATAATATATTTGCCTCTTTAGTTGCATGGTTTACTAATTAATTGAAGGCACATATGAGTGATGTGTGTTCTCAACTCATGGTTCTAGCATAGATTGGCAACACACACTCTCAGTGCATAGCATTAGCGAGTATTGATGGCGCGATGCCAGTTTTCAGTAATTTAGAAGTTTGTTCTTGGTTTTGGTGTTGTAATTTGGTTTGACTAATGTTATTTTGATGTTTTGAAGACGAGTTGATGTTTAGACCATTGTATAGATTAATGATGAATAATTTTGGATTATTATTGGAGACTAATGTGGAATCTTGGTGTGCACTTGATTGATTAGCTTCCAATTACAAAAGTCATTTGATTAATGATAAGTGATTATGTGGAGTGAATTTTGTGCATGAGAGCACTCTTGCACATGGCTTGCTTAAGGGTGATGTGTGTGCAAGTGTGGAGTTTTGAGTTGCCAAGTGCACTTTATGTTTGTGCAAGTGACTGTGGGTGTCATGACTCATGGTTGAGGAGGGGCAACATTTGTTCTTGAGTGCATGGGAGTTTTCTTCGGTCTTACAACTTTACATATGGGGTTGCAACTAGCTCGTCTCTCTCTGTCCTCCACATCTCTTCTCTTTTTCCTTTCCCTGAACGAGAGAAAGAGATGATCTTCCCCCCATCGTAGTTGTGCCTTGTGGAGGTGAGATTTGATTCCACAGTGTTTGAGTTCATCCTCCTTTTTACATGCATGTCGACTTTTCATTAGATTCGTTGCATGCATGATGATTTTGTGTTGTTCCTTGCTTTGGGTTGCTGCATGGAAGGTTGTGGCATGTCCTTGGGGAAGGGAGGAGAGCTTCAGTTGCCATCTGTATGTGAGCAAGTTGGGGAGGTGAGTTTTGGATTCTCATTCTTTCTCCCTTGCATGCACAAGTTTAGCGTTGATCTTTGTTTGTTGGCTCTTATTGGTTGTTGGGAAGGCTCGTTTGTGCTCGATTAAAGGGGAGAGCTACTATGTGGGGTGAGATCTGGCATTGGAGGTCATCAGCATTGGGCTTTTTGGTTACTGTGTGCATCCTTGAGGTACATGCCCTGATTATTCCTCCTTTTTGTGCTCAAATCTTGTGATATATTGTTACTTGTGTGGATCTAGTTTTGTGGGAGATTCATCATAATTTTGATGATTTTTAGAAGATATTATGATGATTTTGGATATATGTCTATGCATGTTCTTGGTTCACTATTCATAATATATGTATATGTTGGCTTTGATTGGTGATATCTTGAGTTTTATTCATTTGATTCTTGTGTTTTTTTTATTTTAAATGATAAAGTATCTTGGTATCTATGTTTTGGTACATGTAGACACCCCAATTTTGGTAGGATTGCAAGTAGTCTTTTCTGGAGTGGAATTTTGGTTGCTAGGTGTGACCGTGCCCGACCCGGAGAGGAGGGGTAGGGGAGGAGATCACAGCCATGCCAATGATGGCGAAAGCGCAAGGAAAAAAAGAAAAAGAAAATGGAGTCACCACCTAGTCTTTTAAGGGAAAGACGAGGAAAACCACAAAAGGATGAATGCATGGGATGCAAATGGGAAGGTCGGATGTCTGCTAACCAGAGGATGGGTAAAGATTCCTATTACGCACAAGGAAGGTGTTAGGCACCCTCGTACGTCCGAGAAACTCGATCTTTCTAGTCCAAATGCTTGCTAACGGTTTGATGAATGTTTGCTAAACTGGGATCATGCTCTAATCGTGCTAATGTGTATGGATGTGACAAGACTAAATGAATGTGCAAGACGATGCGTGAAAACTGCGAAGGAATCCACATGAAATTATGATAAAGTCGTAAAAATCAAAAGGGGAAAAAATAACTCATGATGGAGTTAAATGTCGGCTTTGACAAGCCTTTTGCTGTACGCCCTCGGGCGATGAAGAAAATCGAAAAAAGGGGGAAAATAATCCATGATGGGTCAAATGTCGACCCTCAGGCCTGTACGCCCTCGGGTGATGGAAAACCAAAACAAGTGAAAACCACGGAAAACCGAGGAAAACACGGAAAACGAGGTAAAGACTAAGCTCCGGACATAGCTAGAAAGCGTGCACCAAGCCAGGAAGAAAAGACGGAGAAAACCGTGCAAAAAGATGTGAAAAGTATGCAAAATGCAAGTGTGAGTGCAAATCTGAAGAAGTCTAGGGGGTTTTATGCAAAAAGCCCAAATCTGAGAAA